>JACXSL010000197.1:0-112272 GCA_019514585.1 Dendrobium officinale
ATCAAGATGGGCATGTATAGTTTGATCATAATTAAATATAGATAGTTGTTGCAAATTGTATGGAGACAATAATGAAGAATTTGACATGTATCTATCATTCAAACAAGTACATTGCCCTCCTACGAGCTACTACAAAATCTCATCATGTGTATAACACAATGTTCACAAATGAATACATAATATGTGCGCTAAAGGTGGCGGTACCCCATGAATGATAAATGAATGCATTTGAATAAGAAAACTAAAGTTGCTTATAGTCTTCATGGCAACCATGTATAGAGATGCAGTAATCCCTACTATATTCACTTGCACAAACCATGAAAGAGAAAGGTATACTATGAGATCTAAGTGGGGTCTAGATAAGCATGAAGGAATATAAATGGTAGAAGACAATACAAATTGTCCACAAAAAACTATTAAAGATCTGTCACATAAAATTCATGCAAGTGATCAATGAATGGTAAATGAACATGTCACATTCAAGCAATGATAGTAAAAAAAGTTGCAAGTATGTTGGTAGCTCTACAAACATATACAATGCAACATATGACAGATTCTTAGCACTTCCTAGCGATGATAGAAGATTCTTTCTAGGCATAGTGGTGGTAATCCGTAATATGTGATGGATGCTACCACACCCCAACAATCAACAACCTTTCAATTCTAGGTGAATATATTGGTTTCCCTATAATCAAGAGTGGATGATGTGTAACAAATACAAGTACATGTGGAAATTCGTACGAGCTGTTGTAGAAGACCTATCATATACCCAATATGTTGTCCCCAAAAAGAATACAAAATGAATGCAAGTTCCTACAAGCCATTGTAAGGAGACCCATATAAGTGCCACATGCTATCTACAAAAAAATGTAGGATGATATGCAGTAAGTGCAAATGTCTATGGGCCCTTGTAGAAAGCTCGCCATGCATATAAAATGTCATTTACAAACAAAATGCTAAATGACCAATGCGGATGCAAATGCCTACAAGATGTTGAAGGAGGCATATTATGTATTCAGTAGGCTATATGTGGTTAAATACGAAAGAACTGTAATAGATGTAAGTATACACAATCGAAAGTAGGAGATTCATTAGTGCACTTTAATTCACATGTATAGAGTAACAAGTAGTGTACGACAGCCTACCTATACAAAGCAGTGAACAACTCAATCTATAAGCTGCTATGCCACACCACTGGATCTGCAATATTCATGCAAGTGGATAGAAGGCATTCTATAAATATTCTCATAACACCTCACATGTGCACTATAGTTTGTATACACATAGGTACACAAGGGGTAAGTGCAATTATGACACTTATATGGGCCCCAACGAGTGTGTGTGTAAGAACACACGTAATGTCGAGGGAGGTTGTGCAGCTTAATAAATTTGAACTCAACTCCTAAGAAACTAAGTATGAGTCAACAAGGTTCAATAAATAATTATAAAATTCTCCCAAACACCCACATGGGCCCCGACGAGCATGTTATGAGTATACACGTGACTACTGACCTCATTGTTCGAGGTCAATTCCCCCAAATCCAATTCTAGCACCTAGGTATTCGTAGTCTAGAGTAGACATCACCCATAGGATTTCCCTTAGGTGGACGTCCACTGACGTAGCATCGACTCGAGCCTATCATTCAATTCGAATCAAAATCAATTCAATCCAATTTCAATTCAACTCCAAACAAACTTAATTCAAATTCAATTTATGATTCATCGATGTCAATCGACTCATTTAATTTGATCTAATTCGTTTTTTATCAAATTGATATATCATTGGGCTTAAAATAACTCACCAATCAAATCAAATCAAATAAACTCAAATTGAATTCGATTTCAATGGCTTTGATTAACCCATTTTGACTCGTCACAATTATATATATAATAATAATTGATACGTCGTCAACAATTATCTTAATCGGGCATGAATCTCGATGCAAAATCAAGTTTGGAAACTTCAAAAATTAATTCGGAGACCATACAAACTCCGATTTCAGCAAACTTATAGTCGAACTGAGCGTCTCAGGAATACAAACCCAACGACACCAAGATCAACCCAATCCGAGCCCAAATTAATCCGAATCAAGGGCTCAAAGCGCTGTTTGAAGGTTCAAACCACAATTTGAGTTACCAAACGGTCTCCGATTTTTACGAGCTTATACTCGAATCGAACGGCTCGACGAGACGAATCCAATGAATCCAAGATCCCCAAATTCCAAAATCATTAAGGCCTTTAAATGTCCAACGAACGGTCCATGATCAAAGGGTTCAGCAACAACCCATAACCACCCACTCTTCCTCTCCCTCAACCCATAACCACCCACTCTCCCACTACCTCAACCCAAAAAAACGTCCAAGCCTCCCTCCTCTCATACATGACACATCGAAGCCTCCCTCCTCTCATACATGACACATCCAAGCCCCCTTTGTCGCTCCTACAGCAGTTGCACACCGGCAATCTTCTAAATCTTGGGTAATTTCTTCTACATCCTCTCCATCTTCTTCTTCTTTCATTCTTATTTGATTTAAGTCAAATGTCAAGGAGTTGAGGTTTGATATTTTTTTTTTTAAATATGAGAAGATTTCTTGAACTCATTTTCTTAAGTTTTACTAATGTTAGTTCCCACGTCTTTCCCTTCAATATGATATTGACAGTGAAATGAAATAAATTATTATGGTTTCTCTATATTACATAGTTACTATTCTCATCTCCATGTGATTAAGTGGCTTTGTATGAATAGCTATATACATGTGTTCTCGAGGCTTACAAAGTTGTTGGAAAGATAATATGTTTTATGTCGGAAAACTTCATTAGTTTTGGAAAATAATGAAGTTGGTTTTAATTCTTTCTTTAAATTGTATTTGGCATAAGTATTGAAGTGGAAAGTGAAAACGTTGAATTTCTGTAAATGTGAAAATTGTGTATTTTGAAAAAATGGAAATTGTTTATATTGAAGGATGAGAATAGTTTGTATTTTGGAAAAGTGAGATAGAATGTGTGTATGTGATAAGTGATTGTAATGCGTGTAGAAAAGTAGAAATTATGTGATTTGGAAAGGTGAAAGACTGAAAGGTTTATGTTTTGAAAGGTGAATCATGTATAACTTGAAAAGTGAAATTTATATATGAGTTGAAAAACAAGAGTAAAATATTTGATTTGTAGAAAGTGTGCATTGGAAAGTGTGTAGATTTTGAAAGATTAAAATGTCGGTAAAAGTGAAAAATGTGTGTTTTGAAAAAAGGAACTTAAGGTTTGAGAAAAGTGAGAAAGGTGGAGAGAAAGGTTGGATTGTGAGATTAAGATATGGGTGAATGTGGAAGAGTTTATGTTGTAGAACAAAGTGTTTGGAAGAGTAAAGATTGAAAGTTAAATTGTTAGGAAACAAAAGTGTATGTTAGAAAATGTATAATAGTAAAGTGTGTAGAATTTTGAAGTGGATTGTATGTGTATGTTGAAGGGTATTAGATAAGAGAGATGAAGAGTAGTTTGTGTTAAAGAGTGAGTTTGAATTTACTAGAAAGTGAAAGTGTTGTATGGTTCCAAAAGTGCAAATAACAAGAACCTGTGTCCAAGCCCGAAGAAAGGTACGTCTTTATTTTCAGTAAATTTTAATTATTTTATTATTATTTATTAAAAGTGTTTCTAATCCCTGTTTCCCTATTTTCTTTATTTCTTTGTTTTATTTGCATAAACTGCGAGGAATGGTACCGGTTGAGGGAACAAAAGGACAAGGAGCTAATGACGTCAGTCGCCTCTATCCAGCCGGGTAGAGGTGCTACGGGCGGAACCACCAGGTCGTAGCCCCCGGTGATTGTGAGTATTCTAAACTTAGAAAACCTTTAGGGGCCCCTTGATGTGGTGTGTACGAACCCTTCCTTTAGGTCCCTATAGTAACTTCAATTTTATTAGGTTTACTTTTATTTGCTCTCAGATCCCTAAACCCCTTTTACATATACACAAAGTCCTAAGGGTTAGTAATAACAAATTTTTTTATCCTATATAACAGTAGTGACACTTAAGGACAAAAATTAAGGACTGAGTCTTAGAAAATCTAGACTTAGAATGCATGCACACTTTATTATAGAAACTTATAACATATAAAATTTAGTGACATTTCACTTTAGAATTAGTAAATATCTTTAAATTAGAATTCAATCAATTAGAAAACTTTAGTCAATAATTAACCTATATAGGACATATCAAAACCACACAACCTGTTGCACATATTTAGAATTGTTTGTTAGGACAACCGACTCTAGATTTAGGTTAGGCTGGTGTTTATTTTCTTACTGCTGTGTGACGGGCTTTCTCGATTTTCATTGCATG
Source organism: Dendrobium officinale (assembly GCA_019514585.1). NCBI lineage: Eukaryota > Viridiplantae > Streptophyta > Magnoliopsida > Asparagales > Orchidaceae > Dendrobium > Dendrobium officinale. Next base: position 4,334 of record JACXSL010000197.1, read on the forward strand.
TTGGTTGTAAAATTATTGGTGTGTTTGTTTACGTACTATTACTGCACTCTGAGATATGATTTGGTTGACGATTAGATTACCCGTAGGTTAGGAGCGATCTGATTGTTAATAAAATTTTCTGCAGGTGGCCACACTCATGCAGGGCAGATGAAAAGGGGGCTAATTAATCAAAAAAAAAATTATAAATGCTACAGGTACTCCAGTTGCTTAGCCCCCAAATAAGAAAGAGTGTGGCCAAGTGTGACTAATTGATTTAATTTAAAATGCATATATATAACTGCTTGGGATGATTTTTGCTTAGGATAACCCTGCAGGTGGTCTAGATTTTCTTTATTTTTCTGTGAAATGTATCGTAAATGCAAATGTATTTGAAAATTATCATAAATGTGAAAGTGATTTTGAAAGTGGGATATTACATCCAATTTGGAAACCAAAGAAAGGAGAATATACCTTAAAGAATTATTCTCTTTTATTTGGAAAGCCAAATTAGGATGATTCAATATCCAAATAAAAAAGAAAATACCCCTCATAGGAATGAGTTTCTTTTCATTTGAATATCCAGAACCTGATGGACCCGAGAAGTTCGTAGAAGAAGAAAAGATAGAACGAGAAGATTGAAGAAAGAAGATGAAGAAATGAAGATTCAAGGAACAACATATCCCATTTCAAAAATCACTTGCGTCATTCTTAGGATTAGAATCCGGGTTTGTTGTCAGTGGTGCCCGGCCAATTTATTTTTCTGTAAATTCTGGGTGTAATATGGACATTGGACATTGGACATTATATTTGGATTATTAAAATTTGTTTGTTTACATTATTTGTGCAGTAGCTTTTTTTAGGGCCCTTGCATGCCGTGTTTTGTTTTAGCCTAGATTCAAATCGGAGAGATTTTTTTCGTAAGGGTACGCTTAAAATTCTTTTACTTGTAATTAAAAATAAAAATTTTTAGGCTCACATAGTAACTCTAACGTTCTAAGAAGTAAGCTCGGGACCGCCGAGAGTCAGCATAAGCATATTATTACTTTCTCTTCCTTGTTAGGCACCTCCCCGCCTGCAGGTTCTGGCAGACCACTTGACCTATGAGGGTGTAGTTCTCTCAAGGGGAAGTTGTGCAATCTCTAAAAAAAAAAACTATTTTCTAAGCCTAGTTTTAAAACTGCTTCATATTCATTTTATGCATTCGAGTCAATTAGCATGCATTGCATTAGATACAAATTAAAAATAGTATAAAATATTAATTGTATTTCTAGACATTTTTCACCATACATAAGTTGAGGGGTCAATTAGGACCTGTCTTAGATGTCGGCCCCCAATTCCTTAAAACTTAAGCAATGTCCCTACCTATCTTTCATAAGAGACTAGATACATGGTTTTAAAGCGCCTAGGTGGTTAGCTGGCTCCCCAATCCAGGCCGGGATAAGTCCAGATTTGCATTTCATTAGTTAGGTTCGGGTCACTACTTTGTAGTACCCAAATTAGATATAGGTTCTGAGGCAGATTTTTTTTTTTAGATCTTAAGTCCTCACCCTCTGGGAATATAATCCCAAATTTCTAATAAAATTTTAATTTAAACATAAAATTTTCTCCTAAAATGTAAAGCCTAATATAGGGTAGGCTGAGGTTGTCTCCGAGTTTCTCAGAATCCGACGCCTCCTACTTTTTTTCCTTTGACCCGCTAATAAATGTTCAACATTAAGCTTTCTCCTTGAAAAATTTCTACTTCTATTTCCTTGTCTTTTACTTTGTAGTCAAAGGGTATGAAATCACTGCTTTAATCGAGAGTTTTCTTAGGAGCATTCCTCCTAAGATATAATTAACTATAGAAGCTTGCTCCTATAGGGATTTGAGAACCCCAGATTAAAATAAACATTATTTTATTCGTATAAATTAAGGGAAGAATCTTTAGGAACGTAGATATTTTTAAAACCTTATTTCTAATTTTGAATGGACTTGTAGAATGTTATTATTATCTTTTCAGATAATATAATATTATATTTGTTATATTCAACTTTAGAAATAATGAATTTTATAAAACTCATTCTCGCTTTTGGATATCTTGAAGAATGTTATGTTCGTCTTTTAAGATGATATAATATTTTTCTTGCCATATCTAAATAAAATAATGAATAAACTTTTTTTAAAAAAAACGTGTTTCTATTTTTAAACATATTCTATAGAATTTCATGTTCATCTTTTGAGATGATATGTTATTCTTTGAACTATTTTTGATTATAGAAATATCAATTTTCAAAACCCTATTTTGATATTGAATCCATTATAGAATATTGTGTCAGTCTCCTGAGATTGTACTTTATTCTCAATGCAGTATTCGATTACAAAATAGGAGAAATCAAAATCTGCATGGTGATATACAATTTTTCCCACCAAGGTTTTTCTGGCTACTCCGCTAGGGATCAATCCTCTCTCCATCTTTAGCAGTATTTTATACCCTTTAATCTGTAGTATACTTGTGCTTGTCATAGGTTGTAACTACCTTTCTTCCGTCGGTTATTTTATTCATTTCATTCTTGGATAAATTGGCCGGTATCTAAAAAATTTTAGAGGTCTTATTTTGGGCCCCGTTAGAAAACTAACGGGAAGATCCTTTGTACGACCTTTTTGTAAAGAAATCCCCGTGTTAATTCGAACGTTGTAGTTACATTATTCTTGTAGTTTGATGTTTGAATTAGCACTGGGTCCAAAATTTCAAAAGTTGAAATTAAAACACTAAATAAAATTCATCCTTATCTCAATATTATGTATTGTAGTTATATTTCCATATAACTCAATATATATGAAATGAGATAGGATTTAGTTTATTTAGTTGGATTAATTAAACTTTTACAATTTAAATAAATTTTCAAAGTCTAATTAAAAATCTCTTTTAAATTTCAGGAAAAATGATGGGTAAATTAATCTTTTCTCTGTCTGACAACATGAACCTGTCCTACAATCCGTTTGCTGATGGTAGTGTAATCAAGTTTGGAAAAGGATTTGAGGATTTGCAGTTGTCTGTTAGTGGACCTGAGTTCACTATTGTTCCACCCAGTGAGGTTGCTAATCAGAAACCTATCTTAGAATTCACTTTAGGATGCGGGTCTCAAACTGCTCCTGTAGCCCCTAAGCCCTCAGTGTTTGATAAGATTGAGCAATCTAGTCAAGATCAAAAACTCAAGTCAGTTGTGGTAGCAAACAGTTCAGTCCCTTTCAGTGCACCCAGTCAATTTGAGATTGGATCTTCTTCTAATTTATCGACGATTATGACTAAGACTCAAAGAAGGAATAAAAATCGTCGTATAAAAAGAAGAATGGAAAAACTAGGAAAGTCAAAGAAAAATGAGCTTATCCTTCCAACCTCTCCACATCTTAGTGGTAGTAGGTTCCATCTTCTCTCCGCTGCTGATGGAGAGGAAGATGCGAGGTTGATTGCTCGATCAGCCCCTACTGCTGTTAGAAAGTCTATCACTGAGCCAACAAAAAGTAAGGAAACACATGTTCAGAATTTAGTAAAGGCTATAGTACAAGATTGTGCTGATGGTCCTCCACAGACTAGAGAAGAATTTTTAAGGAAAATGAGAAGATTGATCATTGATAGGATTGAAGAAGAAACCTTAAGGCAGAAACTTATTAAAACTAGGGTAGGAGGTCAGTTGAGAACAAGAGATAATAAAAGAAGATTCAAACCAACTGCCATCTCTGCTCTCACTGATGGATACCCTAGGGAGCCATGGAGATCCAGTAGAAAGACAGACAGTATTGTGTTGACTGATGCTTCAGTAAGATTTAAAAGTATTAAACATGTTCCACAGAAAGTCAGTCGTCAGTTGTCCCCTTCTTCTGCACCACCACAGAGTCCTAGTAAGATTCAACGTAGTTCTCATACCCATTCTTCTCCCCGGATAGATAGGCACCACTCTACGGGTCCTACTCCATCTTCTTATCCTGATGTAGAGCGGTTGGAATCCTCAAACCAACCCTCTTCGACATCTGATAAGAAGAAGGTTTGGAAACCCAAGGAAAAAGCTACTTCTCCTGTAGTAGCTTCACTTGAGAAGCCTATAAAAAGTGAACTTGAAGAGAAGAAGAAGGTTGAGAATACTACTCCAGATCCCATGGATTGTGAAAAGTATGTTCCTGTTGATCCCAACTATGTTTCTGGAAGATCTATAGAGGAGATGATAGGTGAACTAAAACACAGTATTAGAAATATGGATGAAGAAGAAGCTTTGAACTTTGACTTAGATGGAGATGATATGTTAGATGATACAGTGGCTGATGTCTTTATAATTGAAACAAGAACAACATCTTATAATGAGCAGATTGAGGAAGCTGTATTACAAGATGTTGCAGTTGAGGAAGGCATAGCGCCAAACTTAACTCAACGTCTTGTACAGCAATTAAAACAAAAGGATGAACAAATTTCAAGTATGGAAAAGAAGATAGAAGAGATGATGGCCACTATGGCTTCTTTCCAAAGTCAAGGTCCTTTACCACCACGAGCACAGGTTGAGGCTTCTCAACCCGAGCCTGTTCAGGTGGTAAGAAAGAAACAAATAGTTGAAACTATAGAAGAGCACCAGCAAGATCCAGAAGTAAAAGCTTCTCAGTCAAAGGAAATAAAACAAATGGTAGAAAAACAATTAAGGGAGGCATTGGCAGAGTCACAGAGCTCATCATATACTCCAAAAGGTAGACCCTACCCAGAGGAGTTTGATGCAGTTCCATACCCAAAGGGTTTTGTGCCTCCCTCCTTCAAGATCTTTGATGGTACTGGAAACCCAAGGCAGCACATAGCATACTTTAGAGCTAGCTGTTGCAATGCTGGAGGAAGTGATGCTTTGCTTTTCAGACAGTTTGTCAGTAGCCTGTCAGGGGTAGCATTTGATTGGTATGCAGATCTACCAAATGGTTCAGTACACAGTTTCACAGAGCAAGAGAACATGTTTGTTAAAAGATTTGCAGGCAGTCAGCACCATGTTACAGTTGGAGATCTAGTGATAGAAAAACAAAAGCCTGGGGAAAAGCTAGCTGACTATATACTTAGATGGAGGAATTTGAGCATGAAATGAGAACCTCAATTGCAGGAACAACATGTAATTGAGATCCTGCTTAAAAACATTCATGGACCGGTAGCCTTTCTCTTGAAGGGTTTTACCATTAAGACATTTGAAAAATTGCTCAATAAGGCCTCCAGTCTCCAAGAATAAGCTTCACAGCTCTCCTTTCTAGTTGATCAGTCCTCTTCAGACTCTAAGAAGCTGAAACCCCATAAGGTCTTTGAAAAGAAATATGGGACGGTGTCAGCTGTGGATAAGGGAAATCAGCCAATGAAAGTTCAGACAGAAAGATCACCTCCTCAGTTTTATAATCAACAGTATCAGAGGCCGCAGTATCCGCCACCACAGCATCCGCCACTTCGGATTCAACCAAAATTTAACCAACATCGACCTTACCTTACTCCAGAAGAAAGAAATGAAATGTGGAAAAAGTTAAATGCAATGGTTGGTAAGACATACCCCTTTAAGAAGGAGGCTTTAAAAAAGATATTAAAAAATCTTCTAAAAAAGCCAGACTTCAAGTTACCTGCACCTAAAAGGCCAAATGAAGTGGGTAAGTCAGATCAACCTAATTATTGCCCTTACCACTAGATGTTGGGCCATCAACTTGAAGATTGCATCACTTTTAAAGAATGGCTTGACAGAAATATGAAAATAGGAGCTGTAGTGATTCCCAAAGAATACTTAGTGGATCCGGGGCAGGGATCAGCTAAGTGTGTGACTGGTGAGCCTATTGTTCCTACTTCTTCTTCAAATTCTAATTCTACTTGGGATATAGCTTTATCCCGTTCTTCAAAGAGATATCTAAATAAACTTTACTTTTCTTCTCTTCAGGAGTCTTTGGGAGCTCAGAAGCCTCTCCAGGTTGATCTGATAGTTCCAGAAGATGATGTAGAGATGACTCCACCTTCAGAGCTTAAGGAAGCCCGAGTCAGCCAGGGTCCTATAGTTCAGGAGAAGGAGGACACTAGAGATCGTTTTGTTGCTTTTAGTAGTGTTGATTGTGATGTATCTAGTAGAGTTGTGTTTTCTTCGGATGGGGAGACTGTTATCCTCAATCCTCTTATCTTAGATGACTTTTATTTTGTTAAGTGTGATGATGTTAAATCAATGAAAAAGGATTCTGCTTATATCTTGTCTATTTCTGATAATGATGTTACGGATGACTTAAAACTACACTTGAAAATGATTCTCTGCATGATCAATTTAATTTTGAAGAATTAAAACATTCTCTTTGTTATTATTCAGATAGTGATGTCCCTGCTCTTGATTTGCAGGGTATGCCTATCTGTACTGAAGCTGAGATGTCTGATTCTGAAAATTTAATAGAAGTAAAATCAGAATTAGCTGAGGTCGAAGAAGATAACCTGCCTGTCACTTCTTCTGAAGAGATAGTGGAAATCAAGCTTCATAGCGGCAAAGTACTACCACCTCATGCTTCTTCTAAAGATAAAGGGAAACAAGTTATTGAAAAACCAGAGTCTTCTCTTCCACCTCAACCCGTTCCTTTTCAGAGTACAATTAAGAGTGGAATGCCCAAGGTCGATTACAATGTCCTAGCTCATCTCAGGAAGCTACTTGGAAAACTGAGCATTTATGATGCCTTGATTCTTTCCAAAGAAATGAGGGAAGCGTTAATCAAAGCATTATTAGATCCAGATATTTGCATGGCCCAGTTAGCAGATGCACAGCCTGATGAAGCTTTTTGTTCCAGAGGAGTTCCTGAAATTTCTTTTTCTGATGAAGATCTGTGTTTAGGGACAGCTGATCACAACCGTCCACTATACATAACAGTGAACATAGATAACTTCAGATTATCACGTATCTTTGTAGATCCTGGTGCATCAGTTAATATTATGACCCTAAGAACTCTTTCCTATTTGAGAATAGATGTCCGTAAGCTCAGCTCAGACAAGATGATTTTACGGGGTTTTAACGAAAATGACGAGAGGGCTTTGGGTTCAGTTACTTTGTTATTGGAGATAGAAGATTTTAAAACTGAAGCTAAGTTTCATATTATAGATGCTCCAACATCCTTTAATACTCTACTAGGTAGACCCTGGCTGCACGAATATAGGATGGTTCCTTCATCCCTACATCAGTGTATCAAGTACATCAGAGATGGTACTGAGCACTGTATTAAGGGAGACTTGCAACCATTCTCGATTCATGAAGTAGGAATTTATGAAGATGCCGCTTATTATTTGCCTAAAAAACAAACAGTTGTTTCCAAAGATCTTAAATTGGCCAAAAATGAAATTGCACTTGAAAAGAAAAATGAAAAAGAAAAAGAAGAAAAAATAGATGAAGAATATCCCTGCCTCGAAGATAGCATTCGTTGGCATCCTGCTCCTCCCTCACAAAGAGGTGGTAGGATGACCCAACGAGGGCGAGGTAGAGGCAGAGGATGGCAAAATCATGAAAGTGCAATGTATGAAAACATACAAAAGCAAAACCCTACGATACACATCGATTTAGAATCTGGTTCAGATGATGAATCATGTGTACTGAAGGATGAAAATAGTAACAAAAGGCCAAAATTTGAGATCTCTTTGGAAAATAACAGTGATGAAGATAAAATTTAGGCAAATATAGAGGATGATTCAAATTTATCTACCTATGAAAGACTTAAAGGATATGTGAAGACTTTAACTTTAACCCCACTATCGCAAGATAGTATAGCCGGGTTGGCAGTTAAAGTTTCACCTGCTTTGAGCGATGATTGTAAAACTGCTAAGATTGTTCCTTCTTCTAGCAAAAATATTGAAACTGATGTACACATTGATGATCCTTTTATGAATGAAATAGTAGAACTCCCTTTTGAATTGTATCCTTATTGTGTTAAAAATTTAATTGAGCAAGGTCTAGCCCCATCTACGTGGACTAAACGTCAAGCTCAGTCCTTTAAAAGTCTTTGGAAAACGGAATTCCATAAACCAAAGTCAAAGCAGGACTAGGCTTTAATACTGTTTGTCCATTTGATGATGATGATTATTGCTTAGTAATTACTAACAATGTAGGATCTAATCGTCTTTTTGTAAAGGACATTGAAAATTTTAATGAATTTTGCTTAGAAACTTTAGATGATTCGGATGACTTTCAAGTTAAGGAGGCACCTCCTGAACTTGAGGAGGAAATCCAATCAACTATTGACGAGCTAAAAGAAGTTAACCTTGGTAACGAAGAAAATCTACGTCCAACGTTCATAAGTGCTTTATTGAACGAGGACAAGTCAAATAACTTAGTAAAGTTACTTTCAAAGTTTAAAGATTGCTTCGCTTGGAGTTATGACGAAATGCCCGGATTATCTCCAGAAATAGCAGTTCACAAACTTGAAATTCAACCTGACATAATTCCTGTCAAGCAAGCCCCACGACGCATGCGCTTAGAAATTAAACAACAAGTCATAATTGAAGTTAAGAAACTGATTGATGCAGGCTTTATTCGAGAGGAGAAATATCCCTCTTGTTTGGCTAGTGTCGTCCCAGTAAAAAAGAAAAGTGGTCAAATTCGCGTATGCATCGATTATAGGGGTCTGAATAAGGCATGTTCGAAAGATGAGTTCCCGTTACCCATACCAGAACTCATGGTAGACATTGCCTCTGAGCATGCAATTTTCTCTTTTATGGACGGTTCATCTGGATATAATCTAATCAAGATGGCTCCTGAAGATAAAAAATTTACTGCATTCAGAACACCTATAGGGGTCTTCTGTTACAAAGTCATGCCCTTTGGACTTAAAAATGCTGGTGCAACTTACCAGCGAGCTATGACCCGAATCTTCGATGATTTAATCCACCAACAAGTGGAATGTTACATCGATGATTTGGTTGTCAAAAGTCGTCAAAGGGAAGACCACCTTCATGATCTGAGAATCATTTTTGAAAGGTTACGTCGCTATGACCTAAAGATGAACCCCTTGAAATGTGCTTTCGGAGTTACTTCAGGGAAATTCTTAGGGTTCATAGTGAAACACCGAGGTATAGAAATTGATCCTTCCAAAATAAAAGCCATCTTAGATATGCCACCTCCTAAAAGTCTAACCCAATTAAGATCTCTTCAAGGTAGGTTGGCATATCTGTGGAGATTCATTTCTAACTTGTCTGGTAGGTATCAACCATTTGCTTCTTTATGTAAGAAAGATGCCCGTTTTCATTGGGATGAAAAGTGTCAGAACGCTTTTGAAAACATAAACAGTATTTGTTAACACCTCCAGTCCTAGCAGCTCCTATTTCGGGAAAACCCTTAATACTTTACACCGCAGCTTTGGACAATTCTCTTGGCGCCTTGTTAGCCCAAACTAACAAGGAAGGAAAAGAGAACTCACTTTACTACTTGAGTAGAAGACTCTTACCAACTGAAGCTAATTACCCACCTATTGAGAAACATTATTTAGCCTTGATTTTTCCTGCCCAAAAATTAAGGCATTATATGTTAGCTTATAAAATCAATCTCATTTCTAGAGTCAATCCACTCCAATACCTAATGACTCGTCCAACGTTGTCAGGACGTTTAGCAAAATGGTCAATGTTTTTACTCCAGTTTGATATCACGTTTATACCCTTACGTGCTATCAAAGGTCAAGCTGTAGCTGACTTCTTAGCAGCACACTCGATCCCTACTGAGTCCCCTCTAAATGATGATCTCCCTGATGAACAAATTATGAGTTTAGAGGAGCAGGAAGGAAATACCTGGGAATTATATTTTGATGGTGCCGCATCTTCATAAAAGATTGGGGAACCTCAAGAAGTAATCCCAGGGAAGGCCGGTATCGGGTTGGTTTTCATAACCCCTGAAAAAGGATTGTTGCGTTATTCTTATCATTTATTAGAGCCTTGCACTAATAACGAGGCTGAATACGAAGCTCTAATAACTTGTTTAGAATTAGCAATATCAATGGAAATCGGGGAAATCAAGATCTTTGGAGACTCTCAACTTATTATCAATCAAGTTGCTGGTATTTACAAAGTCTTGAAACCTAAACTTCTTCCATACTATCAGTACACTATGAAGCTTCTCGAACAAATTCCAATTGTAACTTTGTATAGGATACCCCGTGGAAGAAATTCTATGGCGGATGCCCTTGCAAAACTTGCAAAAGAGTTAGCTTGTATAGAAGAAGAACCAATATCTATAGAAGTTCAAGGTCGCAAAATCTTATCTCCTATAGACTTGGAATACATCAATAAGATTTTTCCTTCTGAGGGTGAGGTTGTTCTTGCTGTTAATGATGAGACGGTTGATTGGAGAAAACCTTTCATTAACTACTTACAAGAAAACAAACTCCCTCAAGAGAAATCTGCTGCATATCAGATTAAGAGAAGGGCTCTCTCCTATACGCTGATAAACAACACTTTGTACCGCCGGTCTTTCGATCAATTGTGGTTACTTTGTCTTAACAAAAGGGAAGCCCAAAAGATCGTGACCGAGGTACATGCCGGATTGCGTGGTGCTCACCAATCTGGCCCTAAAATGAAGATGAAAATTAAGAGATTAGGATATTACTGGCCCTCAATGATTGACGACTGTATGTCTATTGCACGTCGTTGTCACCAGTGCCAAGTACATGGTGTAGTCCTACACCAACCTCCTAATGTCCTACATCCAACAATTGCTTCGTGGCCTTTTGAAAGTTGGTGCACAGACATAATTGGCCCTATCGACCCCCCCTCTTCTAAAGGTCATCGGTTCATTTTAGCAGCAACAGATTACTTTTCAAAATGAGTGGAAGCTGTTCCACTACGAGAAGTCAAGACTCATAACGTGCTCCAGTTCTTTAGAGACCATATTGTATATCGATTCGGCATTCCTCGTCGAATTATATCCGATAATGGTCCCTCTTTCAAAAGTACCAAACTGAATAATTTTGCTAAACGTCACAATATTGATTGGAGATACTCCACAAGCTATTATCCACAGGAGAATGGATTAGCGGAGGCCTTCAATAAGACGTTAGTAGGAATTTTAAAGAAAAATTTAGAGGACAATAAGCGACAGTGGCATGAAAAGTTGGGTGAAGCTTTATGGGCTTATCGAACCACATATAGAACCCCAACTCAGTCTACACCGTTTGCTTTAGTCTTTGGGACAGAGGCTGTTCTCCCTTTAGAGGTACAGCTTCCCTCTCTAAGAGTTGCAGTTAATAATAGTATCACATCTGAACAGAACGCCCGACTTCGACTAGAAGAACTCGAAGGTTTAGAAGAGAAGCGACTGCAAGCTCAACAGAACCTCGAATTATATAAATCCCGTATGGCTCAAGCACATGATAAATTGGTCCGCCCTAGAACCTTTCGAGTAGGAGAGCTTGTGTTGGTCTTACGTAGACCTATCTTGACTCATCGAAGGTTTGGGGGTAAATTTGAGCCTACCTGGGAAGGTCCTTTTGTGGTAGAGAAAGTCTACCAAGGAGGATCTTACCAATTGGTGGATTGTAAGGGTAATCGTCCTATGTTACCCATCAATAGGCATTTTCTTAAAAAATACTATGTGTAATGATGTTGTTATGATGATTTTGTAATAAAATTACAAATTTCTCTGAATATACGTTGTTCTCAAGTTTTTGAATGTCAAATATTGTACTGGGTCCAAGTGATTTGTATACTTTTGAAAATCAAAATTAAAAAATTGAAAGATTTGAAATAATTGAGATGTTCTATAGTATTACTGTAGAATTATCCTTTTATTAATTTTCCTTTTTCACGTATGATGATCCAATATAAAAACATAATCCCCAGTGGAAAATATATTAGTTATAAGGATCATCTATAAGCGAAGGAGATGATAAATTTCAATACAAAGAATTTCAAGACAGTCAATCTTCCAAATTCATATCTCTGTCCGAATTCAAAATTTCAAATCACATCAAACTCAATAAAATTCAAAGTTCAATTCCAATTCAAATAAAAAAAGAAATTTTCTAGTCTTTTAAGGTTAAGTGTTAGTCCCCGTGCTTCTTTTCCTTAAGATTAGATCCGCTAGAGTTGGAGAACACCCCCCGTGGCACCATCCTAGTGTAAATCTTAAATCTTAAATCGATCCTCTATGGTTAGGAGTGAGTCCCCACACTTAGGCTTCCTTTTCATATGATCTTCTAATCCTCTGAGGTTAGGTGTGAGTCCCCACACTTAGGCATCCTTTCTTCATGATCATCCTCTAGAGTTGGAGAACGCCCCCCGTGGCACCATCCTAGTGTAAATCTTAAATCTTAAATCGATCCTCTATGGTTAGGAGTGAGTCCCCACACTTAGGCTTCCTTTTCATATGATCATTTGATCCTCTGAAGTTAGGTGTGAGTCCCTACACTTAGGCATCCTTTCTTCATGATCATCCTCTAGAGTTGGAGAACGCCCCCCGTGGGACCATCCTAGTGTAAATCTTAAATCTTAAATCGATCCTCTATGGTTAGGTGTGAGTCCCCACACTTAGGCTTCCTTTCCATATGATCTTCTGATCCTCTGAGGTTAGGTGTGAGTCCCCACACTTAGGCATCCTTTCCTTATGATCATCCGCTAGAGTTGGAGAACGCCCCCCGTGGCACCATCCTAGTGTAAATCTTAAATCTTAAATCGATCCTCTATGGTTAGGAGTGAGTCCCCACACTTAGGCTTCCTTTCCATATGATCATTCGATCCTCTGAGGTTAGGTGTGAGTCCCCACACTTAGGCATCCTTTCCTTATGATCATCCGCTAGAGTTGGAGAACGCCCCTCGTGGCACCATCCTAGTGTAAATTTTAAATCTTAAATCGATCCTCTATGGTTAGGAGTGAGTCCCCACACTTAGGCTTCCTTTCCATATGATCATTTGATCCTCTGAAGTTAGGTGTGAGTCCCCACACTTAGGCATCCTTTCTTCATGATCATCTGCTAGAGTTGGAGAACGCCCCCCGTGGCACCATCCTAGTGTAAATCTTAAATCTTAAATCGATCCTCTATGGTTAGGAGTGAGTCCCCACACTTAGGCTTCCTTTCCATATGATCATTTGATCCTCTGAAGTTAGGTGTGAGTCCCCACACTTAGGCATCCTTTCCTCATGATCATCCGCTAGAGTTGGAGAACGCCCCTCGTGGCACCATCCTAGTGTAAAACTTAAAATTTAAACCTTCCGAGATTAGATATAATCTATTCCATAGGTTGCTCTCTTTTCTTAGAAGATGCCCTCTAGTTTGTTGAGTTAGGTATAAGTGCCCACTTGGTGGCATCCTTTCTCTTAGACTAGAAAGAAGACTCTAGTCTTATCAAAATCATTTCAAATCAAAATTACAACAACTCTTACATTCCTGTCAAACTACATTCAAATCACTACATTTAACTTTTTTCATATCTTCACTTTACCAAATGATACTAATATCTTTAGTTATTATTTGATAAAGCATCAATGCCGACATCAACTTCAAAATCACTGAATCAACTCAAATTTCTGTCAACTTTTATTTTGATTTTCTATCAAAATAACAAAATCTTTTCAAATTGTATACTCAAATCTTCAACTTCAATTCTGGATCTAGTTGATTGTTTCGGTCAACACCAATATGCATGATAAACTTTGGCAAGTTTATCATGCCTATTGGGGGTCCATTTGTTGACCTCATTGTTCGAGGTCAATTTCCCCAAATCCAATTCTAGCACCTAGGTATTCGTAGTCTAGAGTAGACATCACCCATAGGATTTCCCTTAGGTGGACGTCCACTGACGTAGCATCGACTCGAGCCTATCATTAAATTCGAATCAAAATCAATTCAATCCAATTTCAATTCAACTCCAAACAAACTTAATTCAAATTCAATTTATGATTCATCGATGTCAATCGACTCATTTAATTTGATCTAATTCGTTTTTTATCAAATTGATATATCATTGGGCTTAAAATAACTCACCAATCAAATCAAATCAAATTAACTCAAATTGAATTTGATTTCAATGGCTTTGATTAACCCATTTTGACTCATCACAATTATATATATAATAATAATTGATACGTCGTCAACAATTATCTTAATCGGGCATGAATCTCGATGCAAAATCAAGTTTGGAAACTTCAAAAATTAATTCGGAGAACATCCAAACTCCGATTTCAGAAAACTTATAGTCGAACTGAGCGTCTCAGGAATACAAACCCAACGACACCAAGATCAACCCAATCTGAGCCCAAATTAATCCGAATCAAGGGCTCAAAGCGCTGTTTGAAGGTTCAAACCACAATTTGAGTTACCAAACGGTCTCCGATTTTTACGAGCTTATACTCGAATCGAACGACTCGACGAGACGAATCCAATGAGCCCAAGATCCCCAAATTCCAAAATCACTAAGGCCTTCAAATGTCCAACGAATGGTCCACGGTCAAAGGGTTCAGGAACAACCCATAACCACCCACTCTTCCTCTCCCTCAACCCATAACCACCCACTCTCCCTCTACCTCAACCCAAAAAAACGTCCAAGCCTCCCTCCTCTCATACATGACACATCCAAGCCCCCTTCGTCGCTCCTACAGCAGTTGCACACCGGCAATCTTCTAAATCTTGGGTAATTTCTTATACATCCTCTCCATCTTCTTCTTCTCTCATTCTTATTTGATTTAAGTCAAATGTCAAGGAGTTGAAGTTTGATCTTTTTTTTTTAAATATGAGAAGATTTCTTGAACTCATTTTCTTAAGTTTTACTAATGTTAGTTCCCACGTCTTTCCCTTCAATATGATCTTGACAGTGAAATGAAATAAATTATTATGGTTTCTCTATATTACATAGTTACTATTCTCATCTCAATGTGATTAAGTGGCTTTGTATGAATAGCTATATACATGTGTTCTCGAGGCTTACAAAGTTGTTGGAAAGATAATATATTTTATGTTGGAAAACTTCATTAGTTTTGGAAAATAATGAAGTTGGTTTTAATTCTTTCTTTAAATTGTATTTGGCATAAGTATTGAAGTGGAAAGTGAAAACGTTGAATTTCTGTAAATGTGAAAATTGTGTATTTTGAAAAAATGGAAATTGTTTATATTGAAGGATGAGAATAGTTTGTATTTTGGAAAAGTGAGATAGAATGTGTGTATGTGATAAGTGATTGTAATGCGTGTAGAAAAGTAGAAATTATGTGATTTGGAAAGGTGAAAGACTGAAAGGTTTATATTTTGAAAGGTGAATCATGTATAGCTTGAAAAGTGAAATTTATATATGAGTTGAAAAGTAAGAGTAAAATATTTGATTTGAAGAAAGTGTGCATTAGAAAGTGTGTAGATTTTCAAAGATTAAAATGTCGGTAAAAGTGAAAAATGTGTGTTTTGAAAAATGGAACTTAAGGTTTGTGAAAAGTGAGAAAGGTGGAGAGAAAGGTTGGATTGTGATATTAAGATATGGGTGAATGTGGAAGAGTTTATGTTGTAGAACAAAGTGTTTGGAAGAGTAAAGATTGAAAGTTAAATTGTTAGGAAACAAAAGTGTATGTTAGAAAATGTATAATAGTAAAGTGTGTAGAATTTTAAAGTGGATTGTATGTGTATGTTGAAGGGTATTAGATAAGAGAGATGAAGAGTAGTTTGTGTTAAAGAGTGAGTTTGAATTTACTAGAAAGTGAAAGTGTTGTATGGTTCCAAAAGTGCAAATAACAAGAACCAGTGTCCAAGCCCGAAGAAAGGTACGTCTTTATTTTCAGTAAATTTCAATTATTTTATTATTATTTATTAAAAGTGTTTCTAATACCTGTTTCCCTATTTTCTTTATTTCTTTGTTTTATTTGCATAAACTGCAAGGAATGGTACCGGTTGAGGGAACAAAAGGACAAGGAGCTAATGACGTCAGTCGTCTCTATCCAGCCGGGTAGAGGTGCTACGGGCGGAACCACCGGGTCGTAGCCCCCGGTGATTGTGAGTATTCTAAACTTAGAAAACCTTTAGGGGCCCCTTGATGTGGTGTGTGCGAACCCTTCCTTTAGGTCCCTATAGTAACTTCAATTTTATTAGGTTTACTTTTATTTGCTCTCAGATCCCTAAACCCCTTTTACATATACACAAAGTCCTAAGGGTTAGTAATAACAAATTTTTTATCCTATATAACAGTAGTGACACTTAAGGACAAAAATTAAAGACTGAGTCTTAGAAAATCTAGACTTAGAATGCATGCACACTTTATGATAGAAACTTATAACATAGAAAATTTAGTGACATCTCACTTTAGAATTAGTAAATATCTTTAAATTAGAATTCAATCAATTAGAAAACTTTAGTCAATAATTAACCTATATAGGACATATCAAAACCACACAACCTGTTGCACATATTTAGAATTGTTTGTTAGGACAACCGACTCTAGATTTAGGTTAGGCCGATGTTTATTTTCTTACTGCTGTGTGACGGGCTTTCTCGATTTTCAATGCATGTTGGTTGTAAAATCATTGGTGTGTTTGTTTACTTACTATTACTGCACTCTGAGATATGATTTGGTTGACGATTAGATTACCCGTAGGTTAGGAGCGATCTGATTGTTAATAAAAATTTCTACAGGTGGCCACACTCATGCAGGGCAGATGAAAAGGGGGCTAATTAATCAAAAAAAAATTTATAAAATGCTACAGGTACTCCAGTTGCTTAGCCCCCAAATAAGAAAGAGTGTGGCCAAGTGTGGCTAATTGATTTAATTTAAAATGCATATACATAACTTCTTGGGACGATTTTTGCTTAGGATAACCCTGCAGGTGGTCTAGATTTTCTTTCTTTTTCTGTGAAAAGTAACGTAAATGCAAATGTATTTGAAAATTATCATAAATGTGAAAGTGATTTTGAAAGTGGGATATTACATCCAATTTGGAAACCAAAGAAAGGAGAATATACCTTAAAGGATTATTCTCTTTTATTTGGAAAGCCAAATTAGGATGATTCAATATCCAAATAGAAAAGAAAATACCCCTCATAGGGATGAGTTTCTTTTCATTTGAATATCCAGAACCTGATGGACCCGAGAAGTTTGTAGAAGAAGAAAAGACATAACGAGAAAATTGAAGAAAGAAGATGAAGAAATGAAGATTCAAGGAACAACATATCCCTTTTCAAAAATCACTTGCGTCATTCTTAGGATTAGAATCCGGGTTTGTTGTCAGTGGTGCCTGACCACTTTACTTTTCTGTAAATTCTGGGTGTAATATGGACATTGGACATTATATTTGGATTATTAAAATTTGTTTGTTTACATTGTTTGTGCAGTAGCTTTTTTTAGGGCCCTTGCATGTCGTGTTTTGTTTTAGCCTGGATTCGAATCGGAGAGATTTTTTTCGTAAGGGTACGCTTAAAATTCTTTTACTTGTAATTAAAAATAAAAATTTTTAGGCTCACATAGTAACTCTAACGTTCTAAGAAGTAAGCTCGGGACCGCCGAGAGTCAGCATAAGCATATTATTACTTTCTCTTCCATGTTAGGCACCTCCCCGCCTGAGGGTTCTGGCAGACCACTTGACCTATGAGGGTGCAGTTCTGTCAAGGGGAAGTTGTGCAATCTCTAGGAAAAAAAAACCTATTTTCTAAGCCTAATTTTAAAACTGCTTCATATTCATTTTATGCATTCGAGTCAATTAGCATATATTGCATTAGATACAAATTAAAAAGAGTATAAAATATTAATTGCATTTCTAGACATTTTTCACCATACATAAGTTGAGGGGTCAATTAGGATCTGTCTTAGATGTCGGCCCCCAATTCCTTAAAACTTAAGCAACGTCCCTACCTATCTTTCATAAGAGACTGGATACATAGTTTTAAAGCGCCTAGGTGGTTAGCTGGCTCCCCAATCCAGGCCGGGATAAGTCCAGATTTGCATTTCATTAGTTAGGTTCGGGTCACTACTTTGTAGTACCCAAATTAGATTTAGGTTCTGAGGCAGATTTTTTTTTTAGATCTTAAGTCCTCACCCTCTGGGAATATAATCCCAAATTTCTAAAAAAATTTCAATTTAAACATAAAATTTTCTCCTAAAATGTAAAGCCTAATATAGGGTAGGCTGAGGTTGTCTCTGAGCTTCTCAGAATTCGACGCCTCCTACTTTTTTTCCTTTGACCCGCTAATAAATGTTCAACATTGAGCTTTCTCCTTGAAAAATTCCTACTTCTATTTCCTTGTCTTTTACTTTGTAGTCAAAGGGTATGAAATCACTGCTTTAATCGAGAGTTTTCTTAGGAGCATTCCTCCTAAGATATAATTAACTATAGGAGCTTGCTCCTATAGGGATTTGAGAACCCCAGATTAAAATAAACCTTGTTTTATTCGTATAAAATAAGGGAAGAATCTTTGGGAACGTAGATATTTTTAAAACCTTATTTCTAATTTTGAATGGACTTGTAGAATGTTATTATTATCTTTTCAGATAATATAATATTATATTTGTTATATTCAACTTTAGAAATAATGAATTTTATAAAACTCATTCTCGCTTTTGGATATCTTGAAGAATGTTATGTTCGTCTTTTAAGATGATATAATATTTTTCTTGCCATATCTAAATAAAAGAATGAATAAACTTTTTTAAAAAAAAATGTGTTTCTATTTTTAAACATATTCTATAGAATTTCATGTTCATCTTTTGACATGATATGTTATTCTTTGAACTATGTTTGATTATAGAAATATCAATTTTCAAAACCCTATTTTGATATTAAATCCATTGTAGAATATTGTGTCAGTCTCCTGAGATTGTACTTTATTCTCAATGCAGTATTCGATTACAAAATAGGAGAAATCAAAATCTGCGTGGTGATACACAATTTTTCCCACCAATGACGTCTAGGAATGCTACGTGGGTTAATAAATAAATCCAAGTTTGAACATAATCCTTATATACGGATCAATAGGAGTCAACATGGTTCAAACTATCAAATAAATATACGATTATGGCGACCGATATATTTATTTTAATACATTCATATTAGGCCTTCAAGGCCTAAAATTAAAAGAATCATATTAGGCCTTCAAGGCCAAAAAAAAATCACTAATAAAAGCATAAAGCCTATGAAACATGATCCTCTATCTATAACTCGACATTATCAATAAGGTTTAAGCCATAAATAGAAGATACTCAAAACACCCTGATGATGGTCATATTGAACGAAGATCTCAACCAGATGCGTTAACTCCAAATATTTTAAATACCACCCAAATACCTATGAAAATTTCAAAATAAAAAAATAAAAAAATTCAAAATTGAAATTAAATTATCAAATATTTAAAGCATAAAATTCATCCACACTCCGCAACAGTTTGCCGAGGTGGGCAAATCAAAATTTACTTCAGCTCATATAGAGTTAAATGCCGGGTCAAAAATATACTAGGATTCATTCTCAAATAATCTCCTGCCAGTAAAGATGTGGAACATGTTCTCTAACTGGCAATTTTGTCACCAAATGGCACCGCATAATAAACGATTATGACCCGGGGCCCTTTGAACTTAGTGGTTTTGCCACCAAATGGCACCATGAAATACCAGTTATAGCTAGAGCCAATACGTTCCTTTAGCATCAAATCCTTGAGATATGGATCAATAAGATATAATTGATACTGCACAAAGCCCTCCATTAGCTAAGGTGGATTCAAATTTGTCCCCCTAGGCAAATATCCACCCCAAGTCTACTAGGTCCCTTTGGACGAAACAACACATGGCTGGCAAAAAGGATCATTCTGTCAAGTTGGGTTGACTACCTCCTCTAACTAAGTAAATCAGGGACAACGATGGCCCGGGATAATAAAACCATTGTATCTTGATCGGGTCCTTCATCCATTCCCCCACCATCTGTTTTAAGTGCAAGGTGGTGAATTTCCCAATTTTAAATAATAAACCCATCCAATTTCTAACCATTTTTGAATGCCCATGCTGCTACTATATGCTAGATCTTCGTATCTTCTACATATCTGATTGATGACTAGCCTTAATCAATAGTTCTCTTTCATAAGCAGGAGGGGTAATTAACTACTAGGGCTTACACCTATAGGAAACCAGAACTCATATCATAAAGTCCTCATAAAATAAGGGAGAAATCTCGGGGTAGTGTCTTATCTACAAACTCATATGCCTTCCAAAATTTACCCCAAAACTTAATTCGTTAAAACTCCCTTAAAAAAAGAAAAAAAAAAAGGCAACATCAGGCGGAGGTCGGGGCCAAAATTTTGGAGCCCACAGACATGCTAGACATGCGTTGTGGTGCAAAAGTCTTTTCAAAAATTGATTTGTGAAGTGGATATCACTAAATAAGGATTCGACCTGGTGATGAGTTGAAGACATCTTTCAAAATAAAAGGTCTGTATGAATGGTTAGTCATGCCTTTCATATTTCTGAATGCCCCTAGCACTTTTATGAGGACTATGAATCATATTTTATGACATTTCATTGGAATATTCATGTTAGTCTATTTTGACGACATCCTGATTTACAGTAAACTCTAATAAACATCTTGAACATGTGAAACAAGTCCTACAAACCTTAAGAGAGCAAAATTTATACATCAATTTAGAAAAGTGTTCTTTCATGATGCAAAGTTTTACTTTTCTTGAATATATTATCTCTGCTGTGGTATTATGGTAGATCCTATCAAAATTGAAGCTATCCAAAGCTGGCCAACCCCGAAGAATATCAGTGAAGTTAGAGAATTTCATGATTTAGCATCCTTTTATCATAGGTTTATGAAAAACTTCAGTACTTTAATTTCTCCCATCAGTGTTTGTCTAAAAAAAGGAATTTTTAAATGGAAATCTGAAGCTGAACAAGCCTTTCAACTGATTAAAACAAAAATGAGCCAAGCACCCATTCTTAGCTTACTAGACTTTGATAAAATCTATGAGTTGGACTGCGATGCATCCCATATTGACATAGGAGCTATACTTAGTCAAGAAGGTCGACCCATTACTTACTTTAGTGAAAAATTAAATGATTCTTGATCTCGATATTCAATATATGATGTGACATACTATGCAATTATTCATGACCTAAAATTTTGGAGATGTTACCTTATTTAAAGGGAATTTGTGTTAAACACTGATCACGAAGCACTACGATTTTTAGGATCTCAAAAGAACTTAAGTAAAATATATGCCAAATGGACATCTTTCCTGCAAGAATACTCTTTTCATTTAAAACACAAGGCTGGAGTGGTGAATAAAGCTGTTGATGCTTTAAGTAGATGATCTCATCTATTGGTAACCCTTTACCCAAACATAACTTCATTAGATTCCATAAAAAAATTATGTCACTAGTCCAGATTTTAAAGATATTTATGAATCATGTCACACTTCAGGAACTGATCTTTCTGCTCAATTTATCATTCAACAAGGATTTTTGTTTAAAGGAACTAGACTTTGTATCACCCAAAGCTCATTACGAGAACAACTTATTCAAGAACTTCACAGTGGAGGATTAGGAGGACATTTTGGCCAAGGAAAAACCATTGTTTTAGTTGAAGAAAAATATTATTGGCCCCATATGAGAAAACAAATCATCAAATTTGTAAAATAATGTAAAATCTATCAATCTTTTAAGGGAACAACTCAAAACACTGGTTTATATACTCCTCTTCTAATTCTAAATAAACCTTGGGAGGATATCTCCATGGACTTCATTTTATGATTGTATATTACTGCTAAAAAATTTGACTCTGTATTTATTGTTATTGATCAATTTAGATAATTGGCACATTTCATTCCTTGTAAAAAACCTCTCATGCTTCACATGTTGCTGATTTATTTTTTAAAGAAACTGTGAGATTTCATGGCATACCCAAGACTTTCACCTCTAATAGGTATACTAGTTGGTGGAATTTTAAAAATAGGTTTTGAAAAATATTTGTTTTCTTTGGGAATTTTGAAATTAAAGTTAAATTTTAATTCTAAAATCAAATTGTCCCGTCAGAAAAGGTATATCACCTCAAAGATGAAAATAGAATTTCAAAACGAGATTCAGATTTAAAATTATGAATCTTATTTTGAATATCATGATCAGATTAAAAGAGAACTTCGTATGGCCTTGAAGGGCCAAAATGGAGTTCAATTAAATGTCCAGATACGATAATCAAGAAGGGTGATTGTTAAGTTCATATTTGAAGCTTTACCAATGAAAGATATATCTCCCTAAAGGCCATACGAAGAAAAATATCATTTGATGTTAATTCTTCTAATATAATGATAACGATCGTTAATATTTTAATTTTCCCAAAGAAACTTAATTAAATTCTGAAAAATCAATTTTGAAAATCAAGTGAGTGTGGTTTTAAATCTCCTACTAGCGCAAGCCCTCGTAGTTAATTATATCGTAGGAAGACGAAGTTTCCTACAAAAACTCTCGATTAAAATAGTAGAGAAATTTCTTAAAGATTTTCTAGGAGTGATACAAAAAAGATGTGAATTTTGGAATCTCAAAAGAGAATGGATCGAGGTTGAACATTTATTAATGAAATCAAGGGAAGAAGAGTAGGGGATACTTTGAGATTTTGAAATCATCCGGAAGTATCCCAATTTAATCTAAATGTTGGGCTTTATATTTTGGATTGAAATGATATTTAATTAGAGTTGAGCATTTTATTAGAAAATTAGGATTATATTCCCGGAGGTTGGGGTCTTATAATCAAAGATCTGCCCCATATCAAAAATCTAAATTTGGGCACTGGACCACAGTCGTCCGACCTAACTAATGTAGTGCAGAACCTGAACTTACTTTGGCTTGGGTTTGGGAGCCAGCTAATCACCTAATCGATTTAAAATTCATGAGTTCGGTCTTTTACGATAGAGTGGTAGGGATGTTTTATTTAAAGTTTTGGAGAGCTGGGGCCGACATCTAGTAATTTTTCTAATTGGCTTCTTTGACTTATGTTGGGTGAAAAATGCTAAGGACTAATGCAATTAAAATTTTGACTCTTTTAAGTATGAATCTAATATAATGCATGCTAGTCGACGACTTCAAATCATGAATGCTTG
The DNA here is from genome assembly GCA_019514585.1 of Dendrobium officinale. Lineage (NCBI taxonomy): Eukaryota > Viridiplantae > Streptophyta > Magnoliopsida > Asparagales > Orchidaceae > Dendrobium > Dendrobium officinale. Next base: position 27,329 of record JACXSL010000197.1, read on the forward strand.
AAATTTAAAAATAGGCTTAGAAAATATTTTTTTAGAAGACTGGGCTTTCCAAGGTTCAGCACCTCATCCTCATAGGTCAGATTATCTGGACTACCCGCAGGCAGGGAAGGGTCTAAAATAAGGAAAGAATAAATGCAAGAATATGCATGCGACCTTGGGGTCGATCCCTAACTAATTCCCTAAATTCATTATCTTTCTATATTATTTAACTCCCTAAATTTTAAACTTTTCAATTATAAGTATAATACTTTCACACCCTTACGAGTCTCGCTTATCCAGATGAAAACAAAAATGGTACAAAAATGCTAAAAAACTTAGAAAAATAGGCAATCCTAAAGGCAATCATATCAACACATAAAATATTAATAAATTAATTAATAAATATCCATATGCAAACTACCTTACTTATTACAAACTGGGGTCTTGCAAAAAGTAAAGTGGTCGAGCACCACAAACAACAACATAGATTTTAAACCTAATAAATATGCAAGTGGTTTTAAGTGGGATACTTGTGGGCTACGAAAATTCGGCCCCAGCCTCCGCTCGCCGCTTTTCTTTTTATTTAGCGAGGGAGTTTTAACTGAATAAGTTCTGAGGTAAATTTTGGAAGGCAGATGGGTTTGTAGATAAGACACTACCCAGAGATTTCGCCCTCATTTTGCCAGGACTTTATGATTTGAGTTCTGGTTTCCTATAGGCGCAAGTCCCTATAGTTAATTACCCCTCCCGATCATGAGAGAGAACTTTCGATTAAGGCTAGTCGTCAATCAGATACGTAAAGAATATGTGTAATCTGACATATAGAAGTAGCAATGGGCATAGGAATTTGAAAAGTTTGGATTTGGGGAATTGAAAAGTTGGGTTTTTGGATTTTGGGTTGGAATATTTGATATTTAAATAGAAATTGCACCATCTCACACTTAAAGCGGATGGTGGGGGAATGGATGATAGAGCCGATCAAGATCCCATGGTTATGTCGTCCCAGGCCATCGTGCTCCCTGGTCTACTTAATCAGAGTAGGTAGTCGACCCAACCTGACAGAAGGACCCTTGTCGACAGCCATGGGTTGCTTCGTCCAAGGGGACCTTGTAGACCTGAGGTGGGTATTTGCCTAAGGGGACAAATTCAAATCCACCTTAGCTAATAGAGGGCTTTGTGCTCTATCGATCATATCCTATTGATTCATATCTCAAGGATTTGATGCCAATAAGGAACATAATGATGCTGGCCATAACCGTTATTTCATGGTGTCATTTGGCGGCAAAACCACTCGGTTCAGAGGGCTCCGAGTCATAACCGTTTATCCTGTGGTGTCATTTAGAGGCAAACCATCGGTTAGAGGACACATACCACGTCCTTATTGGCAGGAGATTATTTGAGAATGGATCCTAGTAATATTTTCGACTAGGCATTTGGCTCTATGTGAGCTTAAGGGGTCGAGCTAACTGAGAGACAAGACAGCAAGGCCGAGGTGCCTCTAGAGATTGGGGCTGTCCTTGAGGAATAGAATCTTTTTGTGCATACCTATAGGAATGCAAATAAGGCTGCCCATTTTTGTGCCCAACAGGCTTTATACCTTCTTTACCGTCCTGTCGGTAATACGCTGAAGTAGTTTTCAACTTGTCCACCCTGGCAAACTGTTACGGAGGGCGGATGGATTTTACTTCAAGCATTTGATGATTGGACTTCAAATTTTAAAATTTTTTTTTTTTGGATTTTTGGATTTGGGATTTTTTTTTTTTTAGATATTTTGAACGGCATTTGAAAATATTTGTGAACCCCTCCGGTTGAGATAAGAAATCAACACGGCCATCATCGGGGTGTTCGGGGTCATTTCTTTTTTATTGATTGAATCTTGTCGGCTCTATCGAATTATTGATAGAGTATCAAACTTTGTAGGCTTTATGCCCTTAATAGTGAATTCTCATTGTTATAGGCCATGAAGGCATAATATGAATGTATTAAGACAAATATAATGGTCGTCATAACCATATATTTATTTCTTGGTTCGAACCCTGTCGACTTCTATTGACCCATATAGAAGGATCGGTTTCGAACCTGAATTCACTTGTCAACCCACGCAGCATCCCTAGACGTCACGCGTGTACCAATAACGCGCTCGTCGGGGCCCATGCAGATGTTTGAGGGCATTTTATAATTAAACCCTGTCGACTCCTTTTTACATGCCTAGGAGGATTGGGTTTAAATTTAATAACCCGCGCATCATCACTAGGCGTCACGTGTGTACCAATAACACACTCGTCGGGGCCCTTGCGGGTTTTATAATTGCTTTTACCCCTTTTAGTGTACCTATGTGTATACAAACTATGGTGCACGTGTATGGATACTTTGAAAGTATTTATAGACGCCTTCTGTCCGCTTGCATAGAAGTTACGGATCCGGTGGCCTGGCATTGTAGTTTGTGGATGCCTTCTATCTGCTTGTACGAATGTTGCAGATCCAGTGGCTTAGTGTTATAGATTGTAGACGCCTTCTATTTTCTTGTATATGTGTTGCAGATCCGGTGGCTTGACATAGCAGCTTCTGAATAGAATTTTTTTTTACTGCTCTATACAGGTGGACTGTCGTGCACTACTTGTATGATTTATGCTAGTAGACTGTAGTGCACTAACTAATCTCCTACTTTGGATCATAGGAGCTTGTACTTGTTGTATTCTCTATGCATTTGGTTGTGGTCCTTGGTCTTTTCAGTGCGTCCGCCACTGCTGCATGTAGGTAGATAGATGTCTTCCTTCATATACTGGAATTGACTTCAGGATACTGCATTTACTAAAGTCTTTCTACATCTACCCATAGATGGAATGTTATACATACATCTGTATTTGTAGAGAGATTATATGTATTGCAGATCATTTTATTCTTACTTATAGAGGTCCAATATATTTACTTGATGTTGAATGATAGTTGACTACAAGAGCATTACAACATTCATCAGCTCTTGCTTTTAGAAAGCCGGTGCATTCAGCTGATAATGGACAATCATTGTTGCTTCTTTGTTATAACACTGATAGGTATATTGAGTATGCTAAGAACATACTGGATTATGTCCATATGTATTCCAATTCTGATTGCAGGGTGTTGTTGCAAACATTATTAACCTACCCATATACATTAACTAATAGGTCATTATATTCATCAAGAAACCTTTTGATGAATCAACACATTCATTAGGGATCTCCTGTATTGATGATTTCAGGTCCTTCAGATAGACTTGTGAGCATATTAGTGTGGAAATTGAAAGCTTCATATAATTCCTATGTAGGCTAAAGATCTTACACCGTCACTTGCAATGGATTTCCACATTCATCCTCTTCGCTTAAATGAGTTCTTCATTCATTTTTCCTGTTTGGAATGAATTTCAATTGTTTTACAATATAGTTAAGGATCCACCATTCTTCCATCAATAACATTATGAATCTCGAGAATAAAGTTCCTTGTGATAAAAAATAATTTGTGTAGTGTAATTCCACCTCCGCTCTTCATCATGAATTGTGGTCACTCATAGGTACCTTGTTGCACTCATTATAAATCTTTTTGTGTTATGAATAGCTAACTGCATTGTAGATTCCTCGCATTGGTTTGTGGGGTGTTACATTCATTGCAGGTCTTGTATATGCTTTATTGCATTTCATTTGGACATATCAACTTACCAATATCATATCATGTGTCACATATTCAAATTGATGTCATTCAAATTCCATGTAACTCAATTCAAGCTTGAGTCCCACATTGTCCAAGATTTATTCATGTTAAGTCTTTTGTGCCAGTTCAATTCAAGTTCATGCTCAAATCAAGTTCCATGTCACATTGAGTCCACTTCGAATTTGAATCAAATGCTTGCAATTTCAAGTCCCAAGTAACCTTGTTGAGTTCCACTTCTTTTTTATCAAGTTTGATTTTAATATTTTTCTCATTCATTTGAACTTGAGATTAGTTCATGTCATTTGGTTAAAGCTTGTTTAAGTTTTAAGTTCATGTCAAGTTCAAATTTTAGTCAAAATTCTTTATTTTTGTCCAAGTCTAATTCAGTCCAAAAGTTTGCTAGTCCTTGTCTTTTTCAGACAAAATTTTGGCAGCCTCCCAGCGTCTTCCCTGTTTAGGGGAAATTTTGGGAGACTAGCCTTCCCACCACGTGCAATAAAGGCGTGTATGGTATGTGCCTTTTAGACGCCGCGGTCTTGTACTTTCCTCCCACCACGCGCAATAAAGGCGTGTATGTGGTCTTCGGGTGCACCTGCATAAAAAAATGAACACAGTTGTTTTCCCAGCGTACAAGTACTTATAAATGACCCCGCTTCATCGTAGGCGCCGTACTGGGGTCCCATCCCACCACGTGCAATAAATGTGTGTATAGACGATTTTCTAGTGCGCCGAAATTGAGTTTATGTGATTTCCCGCCTCGTCATAGGCGTCGGAACGGGGTCCCATCCCGCCACGCACAATAAAGGCGTGTATAGGCGATTTTTCGGTCCGCCGCAAACAATGAAAGTGAGAATCTGAGTTTTAGAAAATTCGTACCTTCGCGGGGTTGACGACGATGGTGAGATGCATAAAAACCTCTCTTTTTCTCTCTTTTTTTTTTACTCTCTTTTTTTCTCTTTTTTTTTTAATACACACGCATGCGCTCTTTTTTTTTACTCTTACATATACACACACATAACATTTACAGTAAAAAAAAAAAAAAACACAGCCACTTACTTCAATTTTTTTTTTTTTTTTTTTTTTTGATGCATATGAAGCCTCCTTCTCTTCCAATTCTCTACTCTATTCTTCCATGCAATACTTTCATAACCATATAATGACATGTCTTTACTTCTGTTCATTGGTTTAGGCTGAAGAGCTATGCTTGATTCTTCTTGAAAGATCACATCTTCATAAGTAATACAAGGGGAATCAATATATGAAAGAATCGGAGCAATGTTCTGAGAAAAAAATAAAGTAAAAATTTGCATGGTTGCAATGAGTTTATAAGATCAATGTGTAAGATGAGATTATCTGGATTCGATGAAGAAATCTTTGCTTGCATGAGGTTGGACGGACTGGGAGGGTAAAGCTTTTTTTTTTGTGTGTGCATCAGCCAAAACACCTCATTCTTTCGAACTTTTATTTTATCCAGTGAACGTACGCTCCTCTACGTTCGGATCTAGGCAAAAAAGCGCAATACCGAGTACCGAGTTGTACCGAGTTTTTTAAAAAAACTCGGTATTGCGCTGTTTTGGTCTAAAACCGAACGTAGAGGAGCGTACGTTCACTGGATGTAATAAAAGTTCCATTCTTTCAGCTCTGAAGTTGTAGATTCTTTAGTAAAAAAAAAAAATCTTGACTGTATCAAACTCCCCATTCAATTGGAAAGCCATTACACTAGGAACAAAGTCACGGTTTGATTAGATCCTCTAACATCCATCAGCAATCCAAAACCAAGGTCATGGATTGTGTCTTCTTCTTCTCCTGAGTCGTTTGATTGGTCTGTGGAAGCTGTAGCTTTCTCGGTTTTAGAGATCCATAGTGGAAGATGTGAACAAAGATAGTTCTAAGACAACCTAAGCTGAATGATTCCCTCAAGATTAGAGGTTGGATGGTACATATTTAATGGGCCAAAATTTGAGATGGAATGGCTGCTTGAACTTAGAATGAGATGGGCCTTGGATTGCATAGGTATGAGGATGTAAGTAGGCTGTTAGTAGAGAAGCTCAAACAATAAGCTCCACGTGAAAAATGAGATGGGAATCTTTGTATGGAAAGCTACTCGCCTGCTCCAATTACTGTCCAGCAAAAGTGGAGTTGAAAGCTATTATATTGATGGTGAAGGTTTGAGTAGGGACTTGGATTTTTGCAGCTGAACTTGAGACGAACAGATGCAGGCGTTGCCCTGTGAGGTGGAGCCGGCTTGAAGTCCAGCAAGGTGAAGGCGTGAGCTGGCTGGACTTGGGATTTTGAGAAGAGTTGTGGAGGGATTTTCGGTCGTGGGATCGGAAGGCAGAGCAGGTGACGGAGAAGGAAAATGGGCGGAGTGGTTCTCCCTCAAGTCAAGCAAGGCTGTTATCTTCCAGCCAGGATTGCTAAATCTGAGTGGATGGAGAGTTTGTAGTCAGGGAAGCCCTCAAACCGGAGGGTGCTCAAGCTCTAAGACGTGAGAGAATCACCAAGAAGAAGCCAATAACTCAGCCTCATCCCTCAATTTAACGTCGGAAGATTATATTCCAATGAGGCTTCATGTGTCCGAGGTTTTCCAGTCAACCGGATATCCGGAATTCGGCAGAGATTTGCATAAGATTCATTCGGAGGATACGAGGTAAGATTTTTAATGTGATTTGAAACTTATTTTGACTTCTCTCTGTTTTTATATATAAATTAATTTTAATATTAATAATAACTTATTATCATTAATATTATTATCAATTCCAAACTATAGTCATGCAGTGGATTCAAAAAGAGATGCCTTGATTTACGTGTAAATTTCTTTGATCTATGTGTCGAAAGCCTCATTTTTATCGTAACACGGGCCTTTATATCATATTTGCATCGCCTAAAAATTTACCACCATTTCAGATGATCCAAATTTATTAAATAAAATGTATATCCTAAATGTAGACGATGTTTCAGACGCAATGGCAATGTCCGTTTGTCGATCAGACGTTGTCCGGGCATCTTCGAGGCCTCATTTTTGTCGTAACGCAGGCCTTTATAACATATTTGAATTGCTTAGAAATTTGCTACCATCTCAGATGATCTAAATTTATTAAATAAAATATATTTTCTGAATGTTGACGACGTTTCGGACGCAATGGCGCTGTCCGTTTGTCGATCGGACGTTGTTCGAATATCGTCGAGGCCTTATTTCCATCGTAACGCATGACTTAATATCATATTTGCATCGCCTAGAAATTCACCAACATCTCAAGAAATCCAAATTTATTAAATAAAATGTATATTCTGAATGTCAACGACGTTCCAGACGCAATGGAGCTGTCTATTCGTCGAGGCCTCATTTCCATCGTAACGCAGGCCTTTATATCATATTTGAATTGCATAGAAATTCGCCACCATCTCAGACGATCCAAATTTATTAAATAAAATATATATATTTTGAATGTAGACAATGTTCCGGGCGCAATGGCACTGTCTGTTTGTTGATCTAAAATTGTTTGGGCAACATCGAGGGCCAAATTCCTCGATATGCGTGTTATTACATTGGGACCCGTGTCACCATTATGATTGATCCTAATTAATCACAAAATATGTATATTTTGAATGTCGATGAAGTTTCAGACTCAATGGCATAGTCTGTTTCATGATCGAACGTCATCTGAGCAACATCGAGGCCTGATATTTTCGAACTACGCGTTATCTCAAAATTCATATCACTCATTAGGATGATCCAAATTGAACAAATAAAATACATTTTTTGAGTATTTTCAATATTCTAAACACAATGACGAAGTCCGTTTGTTGATCCGACATCATTTGATCAGCCTATCCGATTCAATTACGGGGGGGGGGGCCTTGACCCAGCAGAATTCAATATCCTGATCGCAATGATACCATCCATTTGGCAATCAGAGGTCATTTAATCCCTTAAGTGATGGGTTTTGTCAATACATGCATTGACTAAATGATCGTTTTTGCCTCTTTTCACATGGTTTATATGTAGGGGTCAACAATACTCTTTGTCTTCAATTCTTCAATCTTGTTCTCCTTCGGGCTCCTTTCCTTCAGGCTCCTTAGATTCTTCGTAGTAGGCTACCCAAATGGATAAGAGGGCACTTTCTTTAAGGGGAAGACCACTCTTTCCTCTTTGGGTAAGGAAGAAGTGATCCAAATTGGATCTCCAAATAAAAAAGGGCTACTCCCCTAAGGGGTTTCATTTTCTCTTTGGAATCCAACCTTTAGATCCGTGAATCCCAACTTAAAACTCCACTTTCACAACACTTAACACTTGCATAAATTACATTTATATAAAAATGAAAATTTTAAACTCTTCTACAAGGTTATCCTAAGTAGTTGATAAATCAAAATATATTCCCAAGCAGTTATATATGTGTAGAAAAATGACTAAATACACTGGTCATGCTCTTTTTATTATTTTGGGGCTTAGCAGCTGACGCACCTGTGCAAGCATATTTATAATTAATTTTTATTAAGCCCCCCTTTTATTTCCCTATATGAGCGTGGCCAGCTACAAAAAAACTCAGTGAACATCCAGGTTGTTCCTATTATAAGGGTAATCTAGTCGCCAAACATATCAATCACCCATAGAGTGCAATAAAAGTAAGTAAACACATCAAGTATAATCATCTACAACATGTAGTAAAACCATGAAAAATCCAGCACACAGCAAAAAAGTAAACATCGACCTAGCCTAGATCTAGAGTCGGTTGTCCTAACAAACCATCTAAAATGTGTGTAGAATGTTGTGTGACTAGGATAGGTCCTAAGCTGGGTAGTTAGTTAAAGTAATCTAAAATTCTAAGTTTATTAAGGCTTAAAGGGAGGTTTATGTTAGAATTTAAATATTAATATATTAATAACTTATTTAAATATATTTTAAGGATTAAATAATTACTACCTTTATTTCACACCAAGGCCATGAAGTTTATTTCACCTTCCTTGGGGCTAAGCTAATAGCCTCGTAGGCATGGGTTACCTAGCAGTAATCGGGGTAGATTAAGTTAATTTAAATTGGTTAAAATTAAAGATGGATTAATATTAAGAAAAATAATTAGTTGCTGATTTTAAAGGATTGATTGAATATTTTAATAATCAAGTTAGAAAATTCCAAAATTTTAAAGAATTGATGGGTTTTTGGAATTATCTAAATGCGTTAACTAAGGGGTTAAAAGTTGACTTTTAAAATTAGATGAATATCAAAGGTTTCAAATTTCTAATAAATAATATATCTTATTATGAGTTGTTAGACTATTAGCACACTCAATTTGGAGTTTTTTTTACGAAAAGTTATGATTTTTAGAAGCTTTAACCCGATTTTGACCTAGGGTTGACCAAATTGTTGACTTTTTTACTTTGACCAGATTTTGGAGGTTTAACATTTTTTTAAAATACTAGAATTTATTTTGAGTCATTAGCCCTTTATTTTGGTTGATTTGGAATTTCTTACAATTACTTATGAATTTTGAAATTTTGGGTATTTAAAGGATTTATTTAATTTTTCTAATTAATTATCCTTTTTAATGATTTGAACCCAAACAAGTCCTAAACTTCTTGAAATCAACTCCAAAGATCAGAAATGATCTAAGGAAAGATCATCAAGTGCTTAAGGAATTATTGAGATTTTTAATTATTTTTAATTAATCAAAATTTATTAATCCCTAATTTTGATTATAATTAAATTAAGGTGGATTTTAATGTTAAATTAAAAAGGGTTTTGATTTTCACTGATTAAGGACTTAATTAAGGTCAGTTAGAGGTATTTTTGGTAATTTTTAGAATTAACAAGAATTTTTTAGTGAATTAATTAAACTCTAGGTTATTTCTAACGGGGGATTTTTTTAGCTCCTAATTGGTGGGCAAAATGGGCACCAAATCTAGTGAAATTTAAACCATGAGATCACCTAATATTAGGGCCTAAACAAACCAAATTTAAGCTCAAATGGAATTATCTAAGGTGGCTAACCAAGCCACATAAGTTTTAAATCACCTTGAAAAAATCTCAGGGAGCTATCCTAGGGTCGGATTGGGGAAAAATCACTGGCCCTCAACTCCTTATGCTACACATCATCATCACACTCAAAATCTGATGCTAATTCTCATTTGATATATCATCATCCTAATTTGAATTTAAGGGTCAAACCATGACCCTTAAATCAAAATTGGCATAATAATGCCCTTGGACACCTCAAACAGGGGAGATAAAATTTGGACATGTCAAGGACATGCCCAAGTTCACTCTCCCAAGGTCCCAAGCTCTAGTGAGTTCAATTTAATCAACAAATGCAATAATTGATAAAACATTCAAACTGAAATTAAATTTTATACATATGCAATTAGAGCCTGAAACTATAGGGCTTGTAAATCTCCCTGAGATCTTTTCAATGAGCCTAAAAACACCTAATTTGGTCAAGTGTGTAGGGAGATATAAATTTTTAAAGTTCCCCTTGATTTTTTATGAAATTAATTCCTAATTACGCAGTCAGCCGGCTCTTTACATGCGGTGCGTCATGATTGGTGAGGTAATCATTAACAGGTGACTGGATAACGATTGGATAAACTATGGCCTTTAGATGAACGATCGGACGATCATGATTAAACGGCCTCCGAAACTATGGGATTTAATCCACGCCATTGATTAAAATCAACAGGTAGGATTGTGTCTTCAAGCTCCTGCACGAACCCAAAGCCGTAGAGCTATTCCAGCATTCCAAGCAATCCCACCTGTAAACTTTGATGAAATTTCACAGGGAGGATCAGGGGCATGAAAACCTTCAATCCAACGATGGAGATTCGTTTGGGTGAAGGTTTCCTTCACACTCGATCAGACTACCTATCTAGGGAGCTCAGGATCGAAGTGTTACCACAGAGAAAGTCTCAACGAATGAGCTTCTCTATCAGGAAGCTTCAGGGGATGAAGACGAGTAGATCTCATTCAAACGTCAGGACTAGAGGATGGCCAGAGGTACGACTTCAAGCAGAGTGTGAGATATTTTCACCAGTATTCACTCGAACGGATCGACGAGAGCATTTGGGAGACCATGGAATGAGAGAGGAGAGACGAGGGAGCTTTGGGGTATGTTTTTGAAAACATGGAATCGAATTGAAGCCCATGGAATGAGATGCCCTATTCAGCTCACTCCCACAAGCTTGGATGACTAGGATCAATTGGGCTGGGCCTTGGATGGGCGCCAGGCAAAAGGGGACATCCTCCCAAAGGGCTCATGAGCCTGAAGCCGATGAGCTCAGCCTTTGGAAGGCTTTGGGTCAGGATCGAAGTGGGGGACCACTAGAGCTCGAATTCTATTGGTTCCAGCCACCGCTGGCTAGGGTCTGGGTCAGGTTGACCTGGAAAGAATGATGGGGACATGGTGAACTCAAGGGTGAGCTAAATTGGGCCTAGGGAGGACCAATTCAATCGGGTGGCTCTGTTTGAACCAAACCTGCTTGGATTAGGTTGAATTGGGCTCAACCCAGGTCAGGCCAGACCTTGAGCTTGATCTGGGAAGTGGGTCTGGGTCTGGTCCACCCAATGCAAGTGGTAATTGGGTTCAATCTAGCTTAATTTCAAAATTGGCTCTGGTTGATCTAAATCTGCTCTGTTCGGGTCGAATTGGGCTCAACCCAGGTTAGGCCAGACCCTAGGCTTGATGTGGGAAGTGGGTTTGGGTCTGGTCCACCCAATACAAGTGGCAATTGGGTTCAATTAAGTTTGAGATAGAAAATTCCTCGGGTCCATGTGGTTTTGACCACTTTGAGCTAGCTCAAGAGTTGACCCAAATCAACCCAAGGCTTGGATAAGCTAAAGGAAGATATATTGGACCTAGGGCCATCTAGTGGAATTATTGGCTAGGTTCAATTGGTCTTAATGGTAAGATTTGGCTCAATCCCAAGTGGTTTAGCCACTTTGGGTTAGCCTAACTCTTGACCCAAAGTGATTCAATGGCTGAGGGAGATGTATTGGGTCAAGGGAGATCCAATAACACCTTAGTTTGGATTCAATTTGACTAGGATTAGAAAATGGCTCAAAGGGGGCCTCTCTTTGGGCACTTGAGTCAAGCCAAATGGCTAACCCAAGTGAGCCCAAGACTTGGGTCTTCAAGGGGAGGTCCAATAGGTCATCCCATGAGTTTAAATAAGGCTTGAATGGTTTTAATCAAAGAGTTTGCATGAAAGGAGGTGTATGGGAGATTTGGTCAAACTTGATTGATTTGGTCAACCAAGTTGACCTAGAACCAAGAGTTTGGACCCTTGAATCCCATTTGATCATATAAACTTAATGGATAGGTGTAAAAGTCTAGGGAGGTCATTTGGGCCAAAAAGCTTGTTTAAACTCTTAATGGGTTATTAGGACAAATTAGGTTGACCTAGTCAAACAGTTTGACTCAAGGTTTTGAGTTGGGTCTAAAAGGTCCCAAATATTATATGAAATTGATTGGAGGAGATTTCAAAGATTGATGAGTTAAGTCAAGTTGAGTTTAGCCAAAAGTTCAAAAATCCCCTTTAAGGGAATTTTGGTCATTTTTTCCTCAAGTCAATTCTGGGTCAAAATGAATCCAGAAAAATGTAGATTAATGATTAACAAGTAAGTATCAGGGTCTTGGAACTGATCAAAGGGTTTGGAGAGAGCTCCAAGGTCAAAACCCACTAGGTGATAGGTCTAATGGCATGGGCTATAAATATTTGAAGGTTTTGCAACCTTTGGAACTGGATTTAGTTTATGGGGTTAGTATCCTCCAAATGAGCTCAAATTTAGAGGGTTGGCACTAGAGACATGTCACAAAAACATGGAATTGACATACCCTGAATCAAATGCCAATTGACTGGGTTTCAAGGTGATGGAAGAATCACCTAGAAAAGGTTTTAGGACCTAAGTCCTTAACCCTGGATTTTGGGTTTGAATTGAGTTAAGATCTAGATTGATCCTAAGGTCTGGGGACTAGGAAGATCCTAAGACCTAGAGTCAAAGGAAAACTAGGGTGTAGAGGGTCCTAGGTTCTAGAGTTCAGAGTGGAATCAAAAGTAACCTCATATAAAAATGAGGTCAACAACTAAGTTTTTAAGCCATTTTTGGAAAACACTTTGGTCAAAGTAAGGGACTACTCTCTAATTCAGTAGTGCATATCACCCATAAATAGATGGTCAAACTGAAGTTATCAATAAAAGTTTAGGAAACTTGCTTAGATGTCTTGCTATTAAGAAACCTTCTCAATGAGATTTTATTTTACCCCAAGCCAAATTTGCTTATAACAATTCTATTAACCGATCTATTGGAAATACCCCTTTTGAAATCATTTATGGGCAGCCTATTCCTCATACTTTAGACTGAACTCATTTACCCATGCCTAATAAAATCAATACTAAAGATACAAAAATTGTTGATCAAATTAAATCAATTTAACATCAACTCCTAGAAAAACTCAGAATAACAAATACTAAATACAAAACTGTTGATGACAAACTCCAGAGAGAGTATTATTTTCAAGAGGATGATCTAGTTATGGCTTATTTTTTACGACAATGCTTTCCTGTTGGAAATTTTGGCAAGTTAAGCCGGAAAAAAATTTGGCCCTTTTCAGATACTTCGCAAATTAGGAACAAATACTTACCTACTGAATCTTCCATTTTCTATTGGAACTTCACTTGTGTTTATTGTTGTTGACCTTACTTTATATGAAGGAAATCCAGCTGATTCTGTGGATTTAGAGACCTTACTAGTTACCAGTCCAATTCAAGCCAAAGATGATCATATTGAAGATGTTTTGGATATTATGACTACCCAGACCAGGCTTAGAGTACACAAGCAGTTCCTGGTAAAATGGAGTGGATGTTTGTTGACTGATTGTACTTGGGTTGAAGCAGTGGAACTTCAATCTCGTCGTCCTGATATCTATCAACGCATTAGTGAAGCATTTTCATCAGGAGATGATATTCTCCCACCTGGGGGGAATTGATGCATTCAATACTTCATGCTCATGTTTTAAGATACTTTTATCTTATGTTATTATAATTTTTTGTGCTTAATTTTTATGTACCCAGTGATGAAAGGCAACCGATGAACATATGATGTTTAGGTGCTCTTTGGACATGTTATTCCTTTTGTGTGCTAACTTCTTTGGGCGCTTTGTGTTTGGGCTGATTTGGGTTTGATGGGGGGTGGCTGGGCTGTCGTTTGTGTTGCGGATCTATGGCTTATGATTTTGATTATATCAAACATTCCTTTTTCTCTACAACTACCTTATCTAATGACATTTCAGGTTCACACGTTCGGACTGCAATTTGAAATCAACTCAAGATTAGGTAGACTATGTCTGAGTCAGTTTGTACACTTTTTCCTTTCTTGAGTCTATTGTAATTGGAAGATTTTTTTACTATTCCCTAGAGTTTATTATTTTTGGTAACATCATTCGGGATGATATTTATATCGGCCTAGACAATCTGTTCGAAAGCAGAAACCCTAATTAGGGCATCCTCATTAAGGCAGCCGTCATAAGCTGATCGGCCTGGACGATACTTGTATCATCCAGGATGATAAGCTCAATTCAGAAATAATCAGCCGCCATGATCAGATTATGTATTCATTATTTTAGGAAATTGTCCAGGACGATATACACATCATCCAGGACGATCTAACTCAATTATGCCTAAATTGATCTGGTATCTTTGGAAAGCATTAATGGTTGATTGATACAATCACATCATCCGGGACGATCGTAGGATCGGCCGGGATGATGTCCTAGATGATTTATATCGGTCAGCATCTATTCCGGGTGATGATCAGGATGATTGAAATCAGTTTTAAACTTATCAGCCAGGACGATCGTTAGATCGTCCAGGACGATGTAACCAATTTTCTTCGGCTCATCTCAAATCGTCCTGGCTGATTGGGCTTAAATTGTACTGATCATACATGATGATATTAGTATCGTCCTGGACGATAATGTCGACAACTTGCATTAATGAGCTCGTTTTGAGATCTTTTATTTAAGCTATGACATGACACTTTGTAAGTGTCTTTAGCAGCCATTATAGCTTCATTCTTTTGGGAGAAACTTGAAGAGAAAGCTTGAAAGGGAGTGAGGAAAGGGTGGAGTTTGAGAGAGGGAGAAGATCCTGTGAGGGGGTACTCAAGGGAGTGTGGAGGAGGTTCCACACGGTTGCTCCGGCAAGCTCGCACCTGAATACCATCTGATTCAAGGCTTGTCTCGAGGGAAGTTGACCAAAGAAGAAGATCTCTTTGGTGTCAAAGGACCCGGCGACTCCGCCGCACCGGGGAAGGTGGAAGAGATTTTGTAAGGGCTTCTCCGCCTAGCTGTGAGGGCTAAAGGAGAGATATTTAGTTTAATGCAATACTTGGAGGGTGCCTCCAAGGAGTGGACGTAGGTCAAGGTTTGACCAAACCACTATAAATCCGGTGTGTTCTTTCTTTATTACTTCTGCACTTTAATTTCCGCACTTTGGTTTTTATTGTGATGATATTGGTTTTGATTTGTGTTTTGATTGAAAGATATTTTTTACCAATTCACCTCTCTCTCTTAATTAGCTTTGGGCCAGTTCATAGGGCCTAACTTCCCTAACAAACTTTCAAGTGGTATCAGAGCACTTTTTAGTGTTATCTGAGCACTTTCAATTTGCTTGGTAGCTATTCGGTTTCTATGGCTTTCCTGATTCCCTTGGCCTGGTTGTTCGAGTCCTGTTGTTGTTCCCTGGCTTTCCTGGTTCCCTTGACCTTGTTTGTTCGGGTGCTGGGCTATTCCCTGGCTTTCTCGATTCCCTTGGCCTAAGCTATTCTGGTCCTATTGCTTCAACCAGGCCGTAATTGCTACCTTTTTCTTCCCTTTCTTTTGTTGGTTGTATGGACGTTTGTAGCTGGTTGTTGGCCTCCTTTTCTTTCCTATTTAAGGAGGTGTTTTGGACTATTATAGGGAGTTTTTGAGAGGTGAAAATAATTTTAAAACCTGTGGGTTTCTTCTCTAGCTTCAGCGCTACTTCTTCTCTACTTATTTCTTCTTCTAAGTCTTCTATCTAATTCTTCTCTCGACAAGCTTCCACCCCATTGTATCATTCTTCTAAAAGTGTGAGTGGTGTTGGTTGTTCAGTTTTGTTGGTGTTTGCCAGAGTTGTGGCGGACATTGGATTAAAGTTCTTGTGGCGGACCACTGGTTTGCATGTCCTTGAGCATTCTATTTACCTAATTTATCATTACATGTGAGGTGGCCACTAGTTGGTTGTTCTGAGTGGTTTTTTTTCTTTCTTCTAAAAAAATAATCTCAGTTTGTTTCATGTTTATTTGGTGATTTGCTTACTAAGTTTTGGATTGAGTCGTGTCTTACTTTCTTTTGTATTCTCCATTGAGTTTATATCTTTCTTGTTCACATCATATTGTGGATGGGAGGCTGGTTTGGCTTGTGCATTGATACATTTTGCACTTTTATTTGTCAATTATTTGTATTTCTATCCAGCTGCAAAAATAGTGGTGCTACATTGGTATATACGATTTAATATAGAAAACATGTAATTGCTATGATTTTTGTATGCCATAAATGTTTAGGTCATAAATAGGCTACTTTAGCATGAGTTGTTGAAAGACATTAAGTAGAATGTTGGTACCTGATAGAAAAGATATAGACAATAAGCTTTTATATGCTACAAGCTTTAGATTAGAATTTATGAAAGCACCTATGTTGGCACTGTTAGTTTGATGTGTGGTTGTAGCACAATCCCAACTTTTTCTTTTTAAGGTTATTGCAGAGGATTCTCGCTACTTGTTCCTGTGGTATATAGTGGTTAGTGTTTCTTTTGCCTCTATGTTATATTATGTTGTAATGCTAAATGTGGGCTGGCTGTTAGGAAAATAGTAAAGCCGATTTGTTTGTTAGGAGACCATTAAAGGCGGGTTATTTTTAATAATACCCCTAGCCTATAGAATGTTTGGATTTGGAATATTGCCACAATTTGAATTTGAATGAACTGGAATCAAATCAGTTTAATTTGGTGCCAAACTATCCACTAAGTTATGGGATGAGAAGTCTATTAATAGATATTTTGAAGCATGCAATTTTATAGCTGTGATATAATAAAATTTCTTATCTAGTTTTTAATTTTATTGTACAAATTGGATGTGTTATTCCTTTTATGATGGTAAAAATAAGAACACCTAATTCCTTTTTTCTTTTACTGCAAAATCAATTTGGATTCATGCCGAATAGGTCTACTATGGAAGCTATACATTTATTGATAGGTTGATGGAGAAGTATAAAGAGAATAAGGAGGATCTACATATGATATTTACTGATTTAGAGAAAGCATATGATAAAGTTTCAAGAGAAGTGCTATGGAGAGTTCTAGAAAAGAAAGGGGTTAATTATACTTATATTCAAGTCATTAAGAATATGTATGCAAGAGCTCTTATTTGTGTACAAACACAATGTGGTTTGACCAAGTATTTTCCTATTTCAGTTTGATTACATCAAGGATCGGCCTTAAGCCCATATATTTTTGCTTTAGTTATGGATGTTCTTACTAGACATTTGCAAGAGGATGTACCCTAGTGTATGCTTTTTGTTGATGATTTTATTCTTGTTGATAAGACTAGAGAGGGAGTTAAAGGTAAACTTGAATTATGGAGGTCAACCTTAGAGTCGAAAGGTTTTTATTTGAGTAGATCTAAAACTGAATACATGGAGTATAACTTTAGTAGTAATAGATCTAGTGGGAGGATTGTGACTTTGGGCGATCATGTCATTAATAAGAGGATACTTTTTAGATATCTTGGGTCTATGGTTCAAAGTGATGGTGAAATAAATGGGAATATTATTAGTATAATTTAAGTTGGATGGTTGAAGTTGAGGAATGCATCAGGCTTATTGTGTGATAGAAATGTGCCTCTCAAACTTAAGGGAAAATTCTATAAGATGGTGATGAGACTTGCAATGTTTTATGGAGAAAAATATTGGCCATTAAAAGAGAAGGATAATATTAAGTTAAGTGTTGCAGAAATGAAGATGCTCAGGTGGATTAGTAGCTTTACTCTTAGAGACGGGATACAAAGCAAGCATATATGTGAAAAGGTTGGAGTAGCTCCAGTGGCAAATAAGATTAAGTGAGAGTTGCCTTAGATGGTTTGATCACATAAAATGTCCTCCTTCCAATAACCCGGTTAGGAGAGTAGATGTATTAGATTTGACTTAAGTTAAGAAAGGTAGAGGTAGACCTAAGAAGATTTAGTTAAAAAATATTATAAATGACCGTTCTTTATTAGATTTAAATGAGAATTTGACTCTTAATAGGACATAATGGAGAAAAATGATTCATGTAGCTGACCATACATAGTGGGATAAATGCTTGAGGTTGTAAGTTTTCTATCCAGTTTCATTTGCAAAATTTTTATCGGCTTTGTAGGGGTTCTACTTTTGTTCAATGTTGGCACAATTGGAATTCTATTTCTGGTGGTTGATAGCAATTGCTTATTAATTTTATGATCATTTTTTTTATTTTCTTCAAATTTATTTAGTCATTACATAATTTTTTTGGATTTTAAATAACATATTTACTATTTGTATTAATAAAAAAAACAACTTTGACTTATTTAGTGGTTTGTGATCAATGAATCATAAGTATTTTTTTGCATGATTTGCACACATCATATCATTCTATATGCATTAAAAAATCTAATTCTGAATCATCCAACATCAAATTTATGACATGCCATGTTTACTTCTCAGTATAGGATGTATGATTGGATGGTCATCAATTGATCATGCTTTTCATCTTTTTCCGCCTTCTAATTTTTTTGGCTTGGATTTATAAATCTTTATTTTCAATTTCATTTGTGTCAATTTTTGAGAAATTACTGGGTTTGGCCACCAAATGCATCAATACATCCGGAATTTAATAGGATGATGTCACATTGCAACCCGACAAACCCGCTCAATTTTTTTTAGCACGTGCTTTTCCATTTATAGTGTGGCCCGACAACCCGACACGGATCGAAGGTAAAAATTCATTCTTTTATTACTTTTGTTCTTAAACGTTACAAATTAAAACTCGCACCCTTTCGGTTGAAATTGCTCCCCCTCTCTTAAGCGGGTGCTCATCTTCGTTTGGAAATCTTTTTTTTTTTTTTTGAAGTGTTTTTTGTAAATTTTTGTAGCTCGATACAATGGTTCATACTACAGTCGGTACTTTTTAGGGTTTTGTCACACAAATGGAATTATTTTTTATGTCTAAGTCAGTTTAGGGTTTTATATTTTATTTCCGATCATGCAAGGAAAATGCTCGGTACTACGTGTTGTATTTCTCTAAGTACTTTTCTAGGGTATTCATTTTGTGCGCTCGGTACTGCTCGGTAGCATACTCGATAGTCTTCATGGTACCGAGTGTAGTACTGAGCTCTCATTTTGTTCTGCTCTCATTTTCTTGCTTGCTTTATTATTTTATCTAGTGTTCTGCTCTCATCTTATTCTCTTGGTACCGCTGGGTACTCTACATGGTACATTGAGTGTAGTACCAAGCTCTCATTTTGTTCTGGTCTCATTTTCTTGCTTTCTTTATTATTTTATCTAGTGTTTTGCTCTCATCTTATTCGCACGGTACCGCTCAGTACCGTACTCAGTACTCTGCATGGTACCGAGTAGTTTTTTTATCGTACTCGCTTGGTACTGCTCGGTACCATACTCAGTAATCCCCTCGATATTTCTCTAAATACTTGTCTATGGTATTCATTTAATACTGCTCGGTACTATACTCGGTACTGCTCGATACTATACTCGATACTCTGCAGTGTTTTACTCAATATATCTCTAAATACTTGTCTATTGTTCCAAAATTGTAAGGATATTTTCCAAAGATTTATTTCAGGTGCAGAGCTTCTATATTTAGACAAATTTGTGATCATTTGAGAAATACATTCGGCCAAGAATTTGTTGATGTTTTGATGCCACAACACCTTCATCAATTCCTCTTATTGCCTGCTTTCCGTCAGAACGTTCCTCTTGTTTGTATGTTGCTGAACAAGTGGAATTTTAAAAAGCAGTGCTTCATAATCAAAGGAAAGAAGTTATCTTTTATTTCTTATGAGGTAGCTCTCATCATTGGACTACCCAATAGGGGTACAAAATTTGTGGTTGGGAGTGGCAGGATAAGTGGGGTAACTTCCAATGAAATTTGACATGAAATTCACAGTTTGAAGGAGTCCACCCCAGTACATGAACTTCTGCAGCATTTCATAAAATTCTTATTATCCAATCTATTTTTCCTCTTTGTGAACTTCAAGACACCTTCAAGTATCTTGATAGTTGCAGACCATCCTGATAATTTCTTAACTTACAACTGGGCATTAACTATAATGAACTTCCTTATCAAAGAATTTGATTCGATTTCCATGAAGCATGCGAATGGCATTCCTTTAGGATATATTAATGGTTTTGTAATAATTCTAATTGTGAGTTTAAATGTTATGCATATTATTTTAGTTAGCAATTCTACAAATATAATTAATTTGCTAAAGGATTATTTGTTATGGTTGCAGATTTGGTTCCTATAATATACCAAAATACAAACACCAACAGATGAGCCATCACGGCCTCATTTTGCTCGGTGAGACAACCACATAATGTACATTAAAAAACAAGTAGATGAATTATTTGAATCACTTGATGATGTACAGGTATGCATTCGATATGTGTTATTATTATAGATATGATCTCATTTTAACAAACAGTTTTGGCAGATATTGAAAGAATTTAAACAAATAACTGAGGAGGAAAGATCCCTTTTACAGAATGCTCCCCCTACCTCAACAGAACCTCTCCCCCAAAGTACGAATTAAAATCCAATAGCCCAAAAGCTCAACCACAGCCTCCAAAAGCAATACGCCAAAAACCTCCCCAAGGGCTTCCACTCCACCCAAGCCCCCCCAATCAGGTACCCCACCACCCAAAAAGGATAGCCTGCCCGTTAAAACCAGTAGCCCAAAAATCAACCTCTCCAAACCGCTAGATAATGAGTACCGTCAAAACAAGGTCAAACTGATTTCATAGAATAAAATCCTGATTACGAGGCTTGACAAAGTTGAATCAACATCTAACTTACTAGAGTGGCGAGTATAATCATTAGAGCGGGTTGTGTTTGAACTTAAATTCTTGAGGCCAACTTTCCAGCTACATTGAAAGTAAATGCTATAGAATTTGACGTTCCTAACCCTATGGAGCCTGAAGATATTATAACCGTTTCCCAGTGGCCCCACAAAAAGAAGAGGCTCAGGACCCACCAATGAAATTTGATGTGGGTAAGACAACAGTAATAATAGATTTAACTATTTCACCATATAAAATCATAGGAAGAAGTGGAAGTGCTGATCAAGCGAAGCATTCAGTAGCTAGCATTGGCATTGCAAAAAGGGTTCGGCAAAGGGTTGATCGTAAGAGGAAATGGGTTAAGAGCTCATTTATAACCGGTAAAAGAAAGAGTCATAAAGATGGTGAAATTGCCATAGCTAAGAGTACAGTGCATGAACAAATTGTTGAAGTTAATGAGGAAGAAAAAAATAAGTTGAGACCAATGCCAACTAAAATTGATTACCCTGGATGGGCAATGATAACTGAGGAGATGTCAACTTTCATAGACAAATATTTTGAAAAGTTAAATGATAAGTGAGTGACGTCCTTATGTTAACCTTTTTTTACCGAGCCTAATGTTAAGCCTAATTGTTTGTTATTTTGTAGGGGACCACTATTTTCTCAGTTGGAAACGTTGTTATTTATAGAAGTCAAATTGATGAACTAATAATCGAATAATACCTAGATAATGATCATGTTGACGCTTTTGCCATCACTCTAGCAGAGAAGAACAAGATTTCCCAAGGGCTTTACAAACCTTTCATATTTGTTTTGAGCTTCCATTGGGTAAGTTTGAGCTTTAAACTTCTAAATGTTTACTTTGTAATTGTACAGGATACCGAGCGGTTCATGTATAGGATATCGAGCGGTTCATGTACATGATACCAAGCGTTAGTATTCACAGTATCGAGCATTATTATTACAGGGTACCAAGCATTATTTGTAGAGGATATCGAGCGATACATGTACAGGATAGCTATATTATTACATGATAATGAGTGTTATTCGTACAGGATATCGAGAAGTACATGGACATGATACCGAGCATTAGTCTTCAGGATACCGAGCATTATTTGTACAGGATACCAAGCGGTACACGTACAGGATACCGAGCATTAGTATTCATGATACCGAGTGTTAATTTGTACAGGATACCGAGCGTTATTCATATAGGATACTAAGTAGTACATGTATAAGATACCAAGCATTATTCATACAGGGTACCGAGCATTATTCGTAAAGGATACTGAGCGGTACCATGTACGGGAGTGGTACCATGTACAGGATACCGAGGGAATTATTCTTTGTTACACATTATTTGTATTGTGTTCTTAATCATATTATTCTTTGCTTGTTATGCTAGGGTTATTATGATGTGTATAAATATAAAACAGAATAGTTCGTAACCCACATCAATAAAGATGTTATTAGGATAGTTGTTTTACTACTTATACCTATTATACACGGCAGCCATTGGACACTACTTGTAGGAAATTTGTTTAAAAAGTTTGAGAGTTCTACGATTCACTACCCAAAGCGACTCATATTGCCATACTACCTGAAGTTATAAGTAACATTTAATAATTTTTGTAATCTTCCATATATATCATGCTCTACTCGTCTTATACAATGTTGTTTAAATTATGTGCAGATTAGACATTTTTATGAGGAAACTGAAAACGTCTTTGATGATAATGACATCAGACAATGGCCAGTCATGTTGGTTGTAGATACTCCTACCCAGAAAAATAGCTTTGACTATGGAATGTTCGTCTGTAAATATATGAAAGTAGTTGTGCAACCTCAACGTGTTATATGGGAGGACCTAAAATTTTGTAAGATAGCATGCCAAAATTCAGAGCTAAATTTGCTTTCATATTGTTTTATACTACCTTTAAATAAATGGACATAATTTGTAAATAGTTAAATATTTATCATTGCTTGTACATCACAAAATTATACACTTATACATCACAAAATTATACATTACTTTCTTGTACATACCTAACTTCCCATTAAAACCAAATACTAATGTTCCTTCAGTAAGTGACGAATACGTTGCTGGAGTTTACTTTGTAAGGGACAACAACCGAAACATGAGATCAACTCAAATTGTATATATTGTTATCTAGCTAGGTCTAAAAACTTCCTTTTACCATAAGGCCTCCATTTCAAAAGTTCCTTATATAAGTCAACAATGAAGTCATCCATAACTGGGTCCCAAGGATGATACAGAATGCAATTTTATAAATCACATGTTGATAATGACATATTTCCAGCTGGTACTCCTAATCTCTCACGTCGCAGCTCATGATATCGCATCTGAAGAAAGTTATGGCTAACAATATGGTGATGATACTCAAAAAACTATTTCTCAACCCTTTTCCAACCTTTGGTATTTAGGAATTTACCTTCCCTATTCTATTCAACACCCATTGCCTCTCGATGAAAAATTAGGAGTTCAGTATCACAATGCCGTACTAATAATGCAAATAATAACTATATACTTTATTATCCCTTGCTTGTTGTTCAAGTAGACCATCGGGAGATTATGATATCTTTTCATGCATCGTAGTTGTTGCAATGTTCATGAATGCTTTGATTGGCATACCAAGATGTAGATTAGTTTCCAACCAACACATTTTGTAGACCATAGCATATTATAACTAATAACACCCAAAAATTTTCCTGAAGCCGATGGAGAAGATGATGTAGAAGCTGATGTGGCAGAAATGTTCTCTTTAAAAAAATTTTATGCAACTACCAATCAGACTCACTATTAATACCTTACCTACCCCATCTGTTAACTATAAAGAACTTAATTGTAACATCTACCCAATATAAATAGCATTAAGGTACCGAGTGTATCGAGTGTACCAAGCAGTACCTATTGTACCGAGTAATACCGAGTAAGATCAAATTTAAAGACCAGTACCGAGGGTATCGAGTAATACCGAGTAAGATCGAATTTAAAGACTAGTACTGAGGGTATCGAGTAATACCAAGTTTACCAAGCAGTACTGAATTTTTAAAAAGATATAGAAAAATAATAACAAGTACATAGTGTATCGAGAAAGACCGAGAGTACCAAGTGTACCGAGTAAGATCAAATTATTAAAAAAGATGTAGATGTAGAAAATAAAATGATTAATATATTATGTAATGAGATATTTGAAATGTAAGTCACATATAACACATGGCATCAATAAAATCATTAATACATTATGTAATAAAATATTTGAAATGCTAAGTCACATGGACACATTCTTCTCTGCATCAATAATTGCATTCATCATCCGTGTATATTCAGCTGACGGTTATGTGCTTGGTTGACCGTTAATGAACTCGTCTGTCAAGCATTCTGGTATTTATGTGAAAGGCGGCTACATTGAAGTTTCTTATGTAACTGAACAATGTGTTGTGGTTTCAGGGCCTTGCTCTGCATATTTCTTTTTCTTCTTTTTTCTCATCTCCTAGTGACTCTTCAATCTTGTATTAGAAATGCCTTTAGGCCTACACTTCTGAGGATCTTTTACATTCTTAAGTCCCCCACCTGCTTTCTTGCGACCAAATGGCTGGCTATTCTTCTTTCATGCAATGATGAAGTCAATATTTTTAGCCATCTCGATCATTGTTGACAACATGTACTATTATGCATCTTCATTCCTCTGTGCTCGTGTGTTAACTTGATATGCAAATCTGCTACATGATTTCTAATATCATAGCAATACCACCCTCATATGTTTTGCTCACATTCTTTTCAATGATTGTGACCTGTCTAGAAAAAAGATCTTTCCTAGCTCTAGCTGACCATCGGGGCAAGAGGTACTGCGAAGGAATTATAACAATATCTAAATGTCAAATTACTCTCATACAATGAGATCCAAGTAATCCCATCATATTGAACTTCCTTCAGCAGCAATTAATTATACCTTCTATTGAATTAAAGTGAACTATCCAATGAGAAGTATGGTCTTTTCTGTCAAATTTCACGAAAAAGTGGATCCATCATTAGATGCATAATCTATGAGATCCCACTAACACCTTGTAAGAACTCCTCCTCCTCAAAAAAAAAAGAATACAATTTCCTTGTGTAAAAATTTGCAGCTTGCTTCAGTATTTGGCTTCTTGTAACTACAGGAACTATGTCAGACTGACTGCATCTAAAATCTTCATCATGTTCATTTTGATGCCAACTCATTATCAGCTTCTCTAACCTTAGAAAACATTCAGTTAAAGAACTTGTTACTTTGGAGATGCCATGACACACGTTGTTAGAGGACTCGCTATGCTGTGTAGAAAGAATTCCTAGGTTAAAACAGTTCTTATTAAATGATGTTGATCACTTATTTCTGATTTTATATAGATCTTTCAACCATTCGTGGCTTTGAAGGTCTCATTCATTGATCATTTCAGCCCAGGATTTCTCAAACTCTTCCTCAGAATCACACTTAAACACTTATGAAAATGCCCTCTAATTTTATTGTTGATATTATAGCACCACATCTTGGATGGTGCCTTCTTGCTTATGTGCCATTGGCACAGCCTATGTTGTGTTTGGGGCAATACAATTTCAATCGCCCTAGCCATTATTTGGTATTGATCAGTAAATATCATTATGGGATGTTTATTAGCCATTATTCATAAAAATGTTTTAAATAACCAGGTAAATGATTCAATAGTCTCCTCTGATAAAAAAGCAACCTCGAATAGAATATTCTGCTAATGATTATTTACTCCAACAATCAGTGCACAAGATAAATTATATTTATTTAGACTATAGATAGTATCAAAAATAATGACATAACAAAAACAGTCATAATCTATCCTCCCTAAACCATCAACCTAAAAAAAATTTAACAATCTATGTTTCTCATCAGTTTGTACGTCCCATGCAAACATGTTATCATGAACTAGTCGTTCTTTAAATAATTCAATAAAGGCATTTGTATCCCCATTCACAAACTCTGATCTTCTCTCCTTTTGAATAAAGTTATATGCATCCCTCTTAGAGAATCATATATTTCCTTCACCACCTGTTTCATTATGTAGATACGTAAATGCAATAATTGTTTGTATCCCAGCTTCAATCATGGATTTAAGAACTGAGGCATTATCATCACTGATGTTCTTACATGATCTAAGAAAAAGTTGATCCTCGGGACTAGCCAGTTCGTGATTGTGGCTCTCAATGTGTTTCTGAACCTTCCAAACTCCATTTTGACTTACTGAAAATATAATCATAGCTAGACACCACGTTCTATTATTGTCTCTTCGATATTTAGAATTGGAATTCAAGTCAATGCCCTTCTTAAATCCAACTTTTGAACATACAAAGTCCTTTGATTTAATTTTTCTCAAATTTGACCAGAAACATGGTCCTTCCGAACACTGAATCCAATATTATGAGCATAATTACAATTTATGTCATATGTTTCCTTCTCACTTGAATAAACACCCTGCACAAATGTGAAAATGATTTTAACGTTAGCTATAAACAATCGGATAACTGTACTAGTCGGTACTACTTTATGTATTTTTTTTCTCGATACTCGGTATTCTGCTCAGTATTTCTTTATGCATTTATTCTCAGTGCTCAGTATTCTTCAAGGTATAGCTCGATATTTTTCTCGGTACCGCTCGATATTCTTCTCGTACAGCTTGGTAATTCACTCTTGATATTTCATATTATGCTCGGTGCCGCTCGGTACTTCACTCTGCAACTTTCTCGGTACTCAGTATTTTGCTCGGTACCTCTCTATACCGCTCGATACCGTGGACAGAAAATTATCGAGAGGAGAAAAATACATGGAATACTCTCGACTGTAATATTAATGTTAACATTAACTCTACATTCATAAAATCTCTTGCTAAAATCTATTTGGGTTCAAACCTTACCGTAAAAATCCTAGACATTTGGTCCATGCTCCACTCCTGCATTTCTTCCTTTATGTCTTCGGTTTGTTTTATCTCCTCGAATTATTCTAAGTCATCCAAAGATATTTCCATTTTCGATTCGTCTTCCTCGCTTCTCTTCACAGAGCTCTTTATTGACCTCATTTTTGTATGAGGTCATTAAGGATCCATCTAGATTCCAGATCAATCCTGGCCCCAAGTCAATCCAGATCTAAATTCAATTCAAGCCTCAATGAAAATCCAAAATCCAACCTAGTTCAAAACTCAGACTCCAGTTCAGATATTGATCCTACCTGTGAGCTAGCTCTGATCCTATCCAGTCATTAATGATCACCCAAATGATTATATATGATTTGGATACTCAAACTTAATCAATAAAACTCAAAATCCAAATCAAATCCAAAATCCAGACTCAAATCCAAAGTCCATAAGCCTTGTCCAAAAGGCCTTTTTCAGTTAATTTTCAAACACTTCAAAACCCTATCAAATGACCTCTGATTTAGGGTCTGTTAGTTGCATACTGATGGGACATGTCTCTAGAGGCTATCCTCCACATTTGAGCTCTTTTTGAGGTCGCTAACCCCATAATCTAAATCAAAATCCAAAGGCTATAAAATATTCAAATATTTACGGCCTATGCCACTGGACCTATCACCCAGTGGATTTTGACCTTTGAGCTTTCTTCAAACCCTCCAATCACTTCCAGACCTTTAATCCTGATATGTTGATCATTAAACTATATTTTGTTGGACTCATTTCAGCCTCCAGTGGACATGAGATCAAAATGACCAAAATACCCCTTTGGGGTATGAATAGTCATTTTGGATCAAATGAGCTCCAAATTGAATGCAACCAACTCCAGCAAGTTTCAAATGTCAAAACAAACCCATTAGACCCTTTTCAAGACTCTTGGTCAACCTGGTTGACCAGGTCAACATGGTTGACCTAAGAGGCCCTTTAAGGGTATAAATAGGTGTTTTGACCCAAATGACCTCTTTGAGCCAAGGAACCACTTCTATTGGCCTCCAAATGTCATTTCAAACTTGCTGAGCCAAATCCCAACCCCTGGGTCAACCTGGTTGACCAAATCAACTAGGATCGACCCAAATGACCCTTAAGGGCCCAATAAAGCCATTTAGCCAAATCAAACCCTACAAACCCTGGGACCACACCTAATAGACTCTAAATGTCATTTCAATTTGATTGAACTCATTTCCAGACCCTGGACCCGCCTAGTTGACCAAGTCAACCAATTTTGGCTTAAAGGCCCAATAGGCTCATTTCACCCAAATTACCTATTTAAACCCTGGAATCACCACTACCAGACTTTAAATACTGTATCAAACCTGCCCAGCCTAGACCCACACCTTGGGTCAACCTGGTTGACCCAGTCAACCTAGTTTGACCAAATCAACCCTTAAGCCCTTTCACTTTGAATTAAATCCCAAATGCACCCAGGTCTTTGTCAAACCCTCTCTAGGCTTTTTAATCAATCCCCTAAATGACCTTGGCTGCCACCTCACCTTTTGTTGACCAGTTGACTGGTCAACAAGGCTATGTAAGAGGCTTAAATCCTCAAATGGGCTTGACCCAAGCTAGCCCATCCCATATTAAATAATTTCAGCAATTCCAAAATACTTCTCACCTGCCACCTCAGCATCCATGGACCCATTGACTGGTCAAACAGTCAATGGGTGGTCAAATGAGCCCCTTAAGAGCCTTAATTAAACACTTAAAATTAATCCTCCCTAATCTAAACCCTTCTAGCTGTTAAGACATCCTCTAGAAGCTTCCTAGAACTCATCATAGCCCTTGGATGGAGATCTAATGATCCTTATTAATTCTACATGCTTGCATAAGGACAAAGGACATATTTCATCATGGCATATCCTTTGATTCCCTACTCCCATCAATTCCATGGGCACTTGGCAACCATTTAGGAGCTCAGTCAGTTAATCTCAACCATCCAAATGCATCAAGATGGCTTGATTAGGAAAAATATCTTAATTAAGTCAATATGAACCTTAAGCCATCTATTATTCAATACATCTCATCCAAGAGCTATACCAGCCTCCAAAACCCTCAAAAAACCTTCTCTAAGCCTTTCCCTAACTTTTCCAAGCATTCCTCCACCAAAATCTAGCCTTCAAAGCCTTGTTTGGTGAAGAGAGATAGTTTAGAGAGAGAATCAGGAAATTCCCAAAAACTTCCAATCCAACAAGATCCAGCTCTTGAGGTCTTCTACAAAGTTGAAGAGGATATTAGCATCTTTTCAACAAGCCTAAGAACACAAACATCTGACAGTTGAATTGTAAGTTATTCGCATTTGAAATTTAAATTTCAATTTGAAACTGTAGCAAATCTACAATGCATGGAGCCTCCAAACTTCAGGCATTGTTAGATTATGGTTCCCTCTAGCTACAGTTCAAATTTCATGCAATTTTGTTGAGTATTTTGAAAGTTATGGGCATTTGAAAATTTCTAACTCTAGTTCAACCAGAGCTATCCGATCGCGCCTTTAGCTCGATCGGACGTCCCAGAAACGGCCACGTGGTCCCTCCCTGAACGCGGCATCTTCTCCTGGATTCGAACCTGTGCCATTTTGAACCGCGGGTGATGATGTGGCGCAATCTGGACCGTCCATTCCACCCGCAGTCAATCAGACGACTGATCCAGCCGTCCGACGTGTTTAAGTGGCGGGACCAGCCCCGCCACGTGGCAATCTCCCATTGGGCGCCGCATAGGGGTGAAACTTGAACACAGTAAACATAGTGACATTTTACACCTTAGGTTCAAATTTCACCTAATTTGGAGGTCGTTACGGTAGAAAATTAAGCAAATCAAAAATCAGCTTCATTAAGGACTTTGAAACTTCCAAAAATTGTAATAAATCAATTTTAAATCTAAAAAATATAAATAATACCTTGAACGGACCAGAAACCAACCTTTAATTAAAGAAAATTAAAACCAATTGAATTTGACATCAAATCTGATCTTAATCTAATTTTAAGTAAAATTGAATATTTAATTAATTTAATTAATTAATAATAATTAAAATTTCCAAAAATTTCCCAATAACTTGAGAATATCTTCTTAGGTTATCCCTGACATTTGGAGTTTATTTGTAGAAGTTTGGAATTCATTTGGAGCAAAATCAAGAAAACCCTTCTAATTGAATAATTAAATAAATTCAATAAATACATCAAACTTTGAAAAATCATAACTAACTCTAGAAAACTCCAAATTGACCAAATTCAATGGCATTCAACTCAAAATCAAGTCTAGTATTTATTAAAAATTTCAAACCTTCCAAAATCAGTCAAAATAAAAAAGTCAACAAATTGGTCAAACCTAGGTCAAATCTTCGAACCTTCATAACTAATTTTAGAAAAATCCAATTCCAGCGTACTTATAGTCTAACTGATCGTATTAAGGTCTAGTATTTTAATAAAATACTAACTATGTAGAAAATTTTCTTAATTGAAAAGTCAACTTTTGACCACTTAATTAAATGATTAGAATAATCCAGAAAATTCTCAAAACTCAAAAATCACTCTAAAACTCCAGAAATATTTTTTCAACCTTAAAATTTGCAATCAACCAATAGTTAAAAGTAATCTAAAAATTAATTTCAAATCATTAATACTTAAACTCAAATTTAAATCTTCCCCTAAGCCTTTTAACCAACTAGAACTTCAAACAACCTTAACAAAATGCCCTCCATAGGACATATCCAAACCACACGGCCTACCTCACACACTTTAGATGGTTTTCTAGGACAACCAACTCTTGTTCTAATCTAGGCCGATGTTTACTTTTCTGCTGTGTGCTGGGTTTTCGAGCTTTCACTGCATGTTGGTTACTAGCTTAGAATTGATGTGTTTGTTTACTTACTTTTCTGCACTCTGTGTTGTGAGTAATTGAGCATTTTAAATTTCAAATATTAACTGCTTGGGATTGATTATATCTTCTTGAGACTAAATATTAACTTCTTGGGATTATTTATATAAATGCTTATTATTAGGATAACCCTGTGGATCGAGTCTAGATTTTTCAATTTTGCTTAATGTAATTTTATATAATTTGAGTTGTATTTAAAGTGATTTGAGTTGGGATTTTTAGATCCAACTTGAATTCCAAAGAGGAGAAGACATCCCTAAAGGGGAGAGTTTTCATCCATTTAAAAAAATATTTTCTAAGCCTGTTTTTAACTTTCAAGCATATTTAATTTAGAGTTGTTAACTAGCATGCATTGCATTAGAAACAGATTTAAAAGAGTCAAAATTTTAATTGCATTAGTTCTTAGCATTTTGCACCCAGCATAAGTCAAAGGGGCCAATTAGAAAAATCTCTAGATGTCGGCCCCAACTCTCCAAAACTTTAAATAAAACGTCCCTACCACTCTTTCATAAAAGACCGGATTCATTTATTTTAAATCGATTAGATGGTTAGCTGGCTCACCAATCTAGGCTGGGGTAAGTCCAGATTTGCACTGCATTAGCTATGTTCAAATCACTTTTTAGTACCCAATTTAGACTTAGGTTTCGAGGCTGGCTCGAGCCGTAAGACCTCAACCTCCGGGAATTGAATCACAATTTTCTAATAAAATTGATCATTTAAACATTAAATCACTTTTCAATCAAATTTTAGCCCAACACGTAGGATAGGCTGAGGGGTTTCTGAAGTAATTCAGAATCCTAAAACACCTCATACCCTTCTTCTTTTGATTCCAAAAATAAGTCTTCAATTTTGAATCAATCCCGATTGAAAATTCCAACCCTTAACCTCCTTTGATATCGATCTTTGAAAATCTAAATAAAATTTCTACCGCTATTTTAATCGAGAGTCTTCGTAGGAAACTTCTATTTCCTACGATGTAATTAACTACGAGGGCTTGTGCTCGTAGGAGATTTAGAAACCCAGAATTGATTTTCAAAATTAATTTTTTAAAACCTTTAATTAATTCTCTTTGGGATAAATAAATACAGCAATCATTATCATTATATCCAAATGATTGATAATAAGTGATATCATCTTTCCTTGGAGAGATATATCCTGATTTTGATTATAAAATTAATGATCTTTTTATCCAAATTAGAATAGTCAAACAATTGATTAAATTCCATTATGATCCTCCGGGGTCAAATGTGATTCTCCCTTTGAGTTTGACTACGATAATCCGGATAAATTTGAAATTTTGAAATTTGAACTCATTAGGGAACGATATGTTCGTCTTTCGAGGCAATATATTGTTCATAATGACGTATTCAATTTTAAAATTTGAAATTAAATATTTCCCAAAGAAAATTAATACATTTTCATATATATATATATATATATATATATATATATATATATATATATTAATCAAAACACTCTTCTAATAAATTACCCTAAACCCTAATGTACAAAAAACCACCAATTTCTCATAAAACAGAACAAAAAGAGCAGCCTTTTTTAAATTTTTGTGGGGAACCCAGTTCGGTTCAGCGAACCCACGCTGTAAAAAGTAAATGGAAATGCATGTGCTAAAAAAAATTGAGCAGGTACATCGGGTCATCGGGTCGCAACGTGGCATCATCCTATTGGATTCTGAATGTATAGAAGCGTACGGTGACCGAACCCAATAATTTCCAGTCAATTTTCAAATAACTTGTTGTGCCCCCACCCTGTGAATCATTAACAAAGGAGAATAATGTCTTAATTGGAAAAAAAATATCGGACAACCCAACTTTTTCAATGAAAGAAAATATCTAGTTAACCAAATTATTAAGCAAACTTATTTTACTGAACGTTGACTAAAACTGGGATATAATAGCTAATAATACCTTTGTTAAGTCCCACAAAGTTGCAAAGCTTTTCATGTTTGCATGCAAGAGATGCGTATGCTTGTCACATTTCCAGTGTCAGAAGTAAGCCTTTTGTGATCAATGCTAAATTTCTTTTAGGGCAAATAACAAGAAACTCTCATTTGACCCAATGGCAATCACATCCTAGTGTTTCCATAAGCTGGAAATAGGCCCTCATGTTTTACTTTTTCAGCAAAATTAGTCCTGATTTTTTTATCTATTATTTAAAAACCATGATTGTGGTTCGTCCTTTCTAGTTTACAGAACTATAGTGATATTTAAAGAGTAAATGACCTACTCAAGTTGGTCAACAAACCGAGGCACAATATTCAGTTTCCATTTTTGTGGATTTGGTTGAACCCTGCTTGATGTGAAACAAACAAGAATTACAAGAAAATAACAAAATTATCGTAAAACTTGCTACTTTAAGATTAATGAGTAACAAGAATTAATTCTAAGAATTCTTAATTGATGTTTTGCTTTGGCATGCAGTCATAATTTTAGGAGAACGGAATAATTTAAAATAATATCATAAAAATATACTAAAGATAAATGTGCCGTAATAAGAATCCACATGTTAATATTTAGAGCTTTCACATAGAGTTTTATTTCTCACTCACACTCGATGAACAGCTTTAGGAAGGAAATTAAAGGAAAAATTGAAGTGGAAATCATGCATGTGGCCACTAGGGGCCAGCGGCATGGAGACCTTGGGAGGCCAGCGGCATGGGGGCCTTGGGAGGCCGACAGTGTGGGGTGGTGGGGTGGCGGCAAAGGGAGGGATTCTCGGTTAGAGGAGGGAAGGAGGAATGTGGGGGTGTTGTTGGGTGGGGAAGGTTGGAAGGGAAGCCGGCAGGTGTAGGGAGGATGGGGAGGTGGCCGGGTGTAAGGGAGGGGGAAAAATAAAAGATAAGCCGCGAGTCTCAGACTCTTCCAAAAACTGACAGGTATTGCAATCACTCTCACCTAGAGTTCTCTTTCTTCTCTCAAAGCTCACAACAATGAAGAAGGCAAAAGATCAAAATTTTCATTCATCAAATCATCATCCCAAATACAATAGAAGGGACCCTATATATAGGCCTCAACATGACAAAAGAAAAAGGACTAAAATTTCAATAAGGTTACAATAGCAAACTAACTACCCATAGGGGTAAAATAGGAAAACTGAAATACGAAAATAAACAATACATAAAATGCATCAAAAATAAAGGCTCCTGATCAAGGTTGTCAATCTCCAATTCCTCCTCTAATAAATGTATCAAAATCTCTTGTTGATGTCCTCATCACTGCTTCTCTTGCATTGCTCTCAAAGGTTCAATGGTAACAGGGGAGGTATTAAGAAACCTTAAAATATCGATAGTCTTCATGGAGGCTTGGTATCATGCTAGTTGCTCTTAACTTTTTGAGATTTGCAAGAACCTTTCCACGTAGCAAGGACATATGAAATATTTGAAAAGTGAATGAGGTTGCAAAACCTAGAAATAGGCCACCATGTTTTACTTCTTTTTTCAAATTGGTCCTTGTCATTTTGATCTATTATTTAGAAAATTAGAAGCATGCCTTATGATTCCTACTGAAAGTTCAATTTATGGTTGTTAAACAGCTTGAACTATAAAGGCGCACCAATAAGTGGTGAATTGGTGTTTTAAAAATACCCTTCTTCAAAAATTCCCTTTTGAAAAATTTAAACTAAATTCACAATTTAACCTCAAAATCATATTTGTAATGCATAAGTGAATAATAAAAAATTACAACTTTTTTTTTTTTTTGATTCTATGACAAAAGGCAAATATTTTTGTTCTTCTTCTTTTTAGATTTTATTTTTCTAACAAAAAGTAAATCAAAGACAAACTCAATATTTACGTATCACAAGAATATCAATGATCAACATAGATTCGTAAGAAATCAAAATGCATAAATAAAAAAATGAGCACACAAGAATTTTTATAGTAATTCGATCAACTCGACCTGCGTCCACTCCTTGGAGTCCTCTCCAGGTATTGCACTAAAACTCTTTAGTGTCTTCTATAAAACGGAGCAGTTCTAACAAGAATCATTTTCACCCTCGGTGCGGCTTAGAACTGAGAATCCCTTTCATCTTCTCCAGCGCGGCGAAGTAGTTAAATCCCATTCACCAATCTGGTGTGGTGGAGTAGCCAGGCCCTTTGACACAAAAGGGGTCTTCTTCCCAAAGCTTCCAACAAGATAAATTACCTTGACTCATGAAAGAACTCAGGTGCAAGTTTGCCATAGCAACCATGTGAAAACACCCTCTCACACTCCCTTGAACCCACAAGGTTCTTCTCCCTCTCTCTCAAACTTCACCTTTTCTCTCCTTAATGGAAAGCCCTCTTTTCAATGCTTTCTCAAAGAAGACACAACCTAGTGACTGCTAAAAGATGCTCTCTCACGAAATAAAAGATGATTAAATAATATATTTCAAGAAAATCCTAATTTTTAATTTAGTCATCTATGTTTGTACAGTAGTATTAGTTCAATTCTCTCTTTCAGTATTGTTTGATGAATTTTGGTTTGTACAATCAGTTCAAAAGTTTTCACTGATTGCCCATTACAACCATAGGGTCGTACATTACAATTTATACAATTGAATCATAGTTTATCCAGGACAAAGAGCTCTTAGACGACCAAAATCTTAATCGTACCGTATGATCTTAATGGTTAATTACTTAAGATTTGGTTGTTTAATTACAGTGATTAAATTAGGCAATATTTTAATGACAACATACTATACGATTTGGATTGTCCAAATCACACTAGACGATTAGTCCAAAATTTAAATTTTACAATATTGTCTAATATTATACGGTGGTGAGGATTTCTGATTATAAACGAATCATCCTGTATGATCTGAATAGTACAGTACTATTAGTTCTTTATTTTTTTTCTTTTTCTTAATTTAAATATTTTAATTAATTTATGATTGCGCGGATCATACATTAAGATCTTCAGAAAAATATTAGAACCTTATGTTTCACTCCTCTGTGTGTGTACGGTTGATAAGCTAACATGTAACTTTTTTACATTGATAAACTCAAGAAAATAAAAAGTGCAAACTCTTGTATAAATCAAATCTATACTATCTGTTACAAATTTGATTTCATGGAATAGGATTTTGATAATAGCAAACACTTCTGTTTCTCAACGATTATCTTGCCTACTAACATTTCAGGTCCACAAGATCAAACTGCAAGTTGAACCAAGCTCAAGATTGGATAGATTAGGATTGAGTCAGCTTGTAATATATGAAATTGTATCTTTTATCATTTCTTGAGTCCATTGTAACATTGTGGGTCCTGATTATAAGTAATCTTGCACACACACACACTTGGGAGAAATTTTCTAACTATTTTAGAGTTTTCTATTTTTGCTCACATCGTCCGAGATGATCCAAAAAAATTGGCATGGACGATTAGTTAAAAATAGAAACCCTAATTAGAGCATCCTAGTTAAGGCAGCCATCATTAAGCGCATCATTCTTGATGATATTCATATCGGTCGGGACGATAGGCTCAAATCAGAAACAATCAGCTGTCAGATCTATTTAGGTAGCTTTGATTTTTTGACATCATCCAGGACATCGTCCAGGATTATACAATGTAATTATGCATAAATTAATCTGGTAATTAGGGAAAAAATTAAGGTTTGATTGCTCGATCCTATTATCCTAGATGATACCAAGATCAGTCGATATGATCCGTTCAAAAACCTTTTTGGTTCCTGGATAATCAAACATCTACCAGCTTCTATTCAGGACGATGTTCTGGATGATATTCAACAATTTGCACTAATCGTACATGACGATATAATATCGGCCTGGACTATATGAACAAAAATCTTCGGATCGTCCCAAATCATCCTGGCTGATTGAGCTAAATTTATACTAATTGTAAAGGACGATATTGATATCATCCTAAATGATAAAGTCGGTTTATTATAATTATTATTATAATTAGGAGCTATTCTGAAGCTCTTATATTTAAGACCTCTTATTCTATCCAAGAGATCATATTTTGTTGCTATTCTAACCTGAGAGAGCCAAGATGAGAGGGAGAGCAAGGGAGAGAGAGAGAGAGAGAGAGAGAGAGAGAGGATCTTGTGAGGGGGAGTTTTTGAGTGTTTTACAAAGCTTGCTCCAAGCAAGGATCCATCGTCATCTTCTCCTGTCATTGTCCCTAGTTCCTTGGGGATTTTAGAGAGGTCTACTTCAGCATCTAATCAAGGTTCTCTGCCTGCTTTTGGAGGAAGCAAAAGGAGTTGGGTTCTCTACCTCATCGGGGTCAGTGGAAAGGAGTTTTATAAAGGCTTATCTACCTTGTTGTGGGGGAAAAAGGAGAGACATTATGTTAGTACAATACTCGGAGGGCGCCTTCAGGAAGTGGACGTAGGTCGAGTTGGCAGAACCACTATAAATTTATGTGTTCTTTATTACTGCTTCCACATTTAATTTTCACACTTTGATTTTTATGGTGAATCTTAGTTTTGGTTTAAGATTGTGCTTTTGCTTAAAGATTTTTTAAAATACCAATTCCCCCCCCCCCCCCCCCTCTTGGCTAGCCTTGGGACTAGTTCATTAGGGATTAACATCCCTGTCGAACTTTCAAGTGGTATCAGAGCGGGATTCATAAAATTTAGTTTTTGAAAACTTTTTGAATTTTGATCAATGGCTAACTTTGGTAATCGTAATACTACGGAAGGATATTCTAATACACTACCACCTTTGTTTGATAATATTTCTTTTGATTTTTGGAAAACTCAAATGTCTACATTTTTATAATCGCTTGATTATCGTATATGGATACTTGTTAAAGAAGGTTATACACCTCCTTCTCATGAAATTAATGACATAAAACTAAACTTTCTTTTACTGAATGGATTTTTGATGAACGAGATTTAGTGTAATTAATGCAAAATATTTGAACTATTTTTTCTATGCTTTGAAATTTGAAGATTATATACATGTTTTAACTTGTGCAACTGGTAAAAAGATTTGGGATAAATTATATATTACTTATGAAGGAACCAATGAAGTTAAATAATCTAGGTTGAATATTTTATTACATGACTACAAACTTTTTTGTATGAAACCTACTAAATCAATTTCTGACATGTATACTAAGTTTACTCAAATTGTCACCTCATTGCATGTTTTAGGAAGAGAGCTAACTAATTATGAAAGAGTCAATAAAATTTTGAGATACTTGCCTTCTTTTTTTATGCTAAGATCACTATAATTACTGAATCTAAAGATTTAAATACTTATTCTATTGATAATTTACTTGGATCACTCATTTCTTACGAGCAAGGGGTGAATCAAAGAAATTTTGATGCATATGAGAAAAAAAAGGAGAAAATTGTGGCGCTGAAGGCCAACAACATGGACACTGATTCTTTTGAGTATGAAAGCGATGAAGTTGCCTTCTCACCAAATATCTCATGAGAGCATGTGATATTTAGATAGCAGAGGCTCACTGTTTTAATTTCATTATCTTTATACTTAATAAATACTTATTTACATATTTCATATTTTATAGTCTGTTGTTGTTTTCTGTTCTTTCATTTTTAGTTTTTAGTAGTGATTGTTTTTTGTTTGTTTTCTTTTATAATGTTTCATCTCTGAAGTTTTTGCTTTGATTTTCCTTTTTATTATAGCTAAAATGATATTTTATGCTTATTTTTATTTTTGAAAATTTATAGTCAATGTCTAACATCCCTAAATCAGTTAATGGGAGAAACATCGTTGATTCTTTTCCTCTATTCTCTTTTAGTGGTGTAATTTTTTTTTTTAAATAAAAGTCTATTTCAAATTAACAATTAAACTCACTATAGGAAAACACGCTGTTACCGGTGGACAGTATCCGCCGGTACACCCTAACATCCGAAGGAAATCCTCAGTTTCCGGAGCATTTCTGTCAGATTTTAATGCGTCGGTTTGGTGTGCATCGCTAAATGTCTTCCGACATTTTGTAATGCGCTGGAAACCATTCCGGAGCACGTTCCGGCGCATTACCGGCACAAAATGTGATATAAAAGACGACGATTTTCAATCAATAATTCTGACGCCTAAGGCGTCGATAGTTTAAGTCGTATGTATGCGACGGAAACTACCGGCACATAAACCGTCGTAGGTGCGCCGTAAATAAGCAACAGTTAAATTTCGGCGCCAAAGTAGCGTTGAAAATCTCCGGCGGAATAGACGCCGTAAAATGCGCCGGTAATCTCCGGCGCACACAAAAACACCGGCATGACCGATCTAGTTCGTTGTATCGTCATTTCCGTTGAATTTCTTACGCATAATCCGACGGAAACCTGTAGCATTGACAAAAAAAATTGCCTTTTTAGCCAACAATCAAATTTTCACACCTGCAAACCTATACCAATATCTATCCATAACAGTTTATAACAATTCCATAACATAAAATTCTTCAACAGATACACAAAAATATAAATATTCATTAAAAGAAATTGTTCAATAGCAACAACAAACTAAAAATATTACATAGTGTTCAATATTACATATTCAAAGATATAAATAAGTTCCTAAAGTAAACTACTCAGAATTTGTTGACTCCTCCTCAGCTGTAGCTACCTCTTTTCCACTCATCTGGTCTCTCATTTTGGGCAATTCATCCAACAACTGATTAGGTTGCTCCTGCATCTGCATCTGCATTTGGACCTGTACTTGCAACTGAGCTTTCTAATCAGCTTGTGATTTCTTTAATTGTTCTAGCTCTGCTTGAAGGGCACTTATTTGTTGAGCATATAAGGTCTCATGTGAACTGGATGCGAAGCTGGATGCAGTAGAGGAGGTCATCCCCTCGTATGCCTGAGCTTGGGAACCCAAATCATAAACTCTGCCATGTTGCATTTCTCTGACGGCCTGCGACCAAATGCGATACTCAGAAAACTTCACAGAGCCGCCAGAAGAGCCATCACCTGATGTAGCATGACTCTCCCGAAGCCATGTATACTCCTTCTGTAAAGTAGAATATAAATATAGATAATTAAACTACAACAACAACAACAATAACAACATCAAGCCTTTATCCCACTACGTGGATACTTACATAGGCTTTTTTTGCTCTCTCATCAATACATTATTGATCCTCTTGTCGCCTATGAGTGTGACTATACAATTCCACAGGAGTCGGTTCTCTACCCAGCATCTCTTTCTATTAGAATTAAAGGAATTTTATTAATATTTGTATTAAAAAATATTTAAAATTCATTACCAAATATCGTCTGTGCTCAGTATGTGGAACGGAGCCGCCAGTATGAAGGGAACTACCCAAGCCCCCAACATCATAATCTATGTTCTGTCGGTTTTGATCCCTCCTCCTAGTATACTCTGTGCTGCCCCAAGCAATGTTCAACTCAGCCCATATAGCCTCTCCAATCCATAATGGTCGCTTTATAGACTTTTTAATGTCTGCGACCATGCCACGCATCCGAGTAGACCCACGCTTCTCAAAATTCTTTTTAATCTTGTCATTGTGTTGGAGCAGCCAACAAAATTCTTTCTGCATTCAAATACATATGATATATAATATATAAGATTTTTAGCTTAAGTAAAAAAGAATAAATCATTTACCATAAAAACTAAAACCCAAAAATACCTCAAACTCTCTAAACCACATCTCCCGGACTTCTTTCGGGACTTTCTTCCAAGAAACATAATGAGCGTCAAACCTGCTCCGTATGATGTCCTGTATTTTATGTGTTAGTTGTTTTGATGGGTATAACCTACAAAAATAAATTTATGTGAAACAAATATATAATATAAATATTCATTATCTTAAATAAAAGATGAAGTACATACGTGTCACCCTCAGGTGCTATCAACATTCTACCATTTGTCGCCTGCTCTGCTGTAGTTGGTGTCGAAGATCCAGCTGGTGTCGAAGGTCCAGCTGCTGTCGAAGGTCCAGCTGAAGAAGGCTGATGGGGTGGTGGGGGATAGTATGGTGGAGCATATGGTGGGAATGGAAAAGTAGGAGGGGCACCATTATAAGGTGGGGGTGCGTAGTATGGGTAGAAAGGAGTACTTTGCCCAAGATCTGGTGAAGGAAATTGGGGGTCTGGTGAGTAGAACTGCGGGCTACTGGCTCCAGAAGTGGGTAAAGGCTGTGTAGCAGTCTGAGGCTGTGTAGCAGGCTGAAGCTGTGTAGCAGGCTGAAATGAGGTGGTCCCCTCTGTACGTACTATCCTAACTGGTCCAGCTGTAGTGATCTTCTTGGTGCATCTATTAAAAATATTTTTTATCAATCCTCTACTATGCTCTTCACCTGAAGTCATCTGCATAAAAATAAATAAGAAATATTAGAAACATGAGTTATAATAAAAATTTAATAAAAAATAACACAGTAGTAACAATAAAATAAATGCAGTAAAGTAAAATGCAAGAAAGTAAAAAAAATGCAGTGCAGTAACAATAAAATAAATGCAGTGAGTAAAAAAAATTTAAAATTTATCTTATGTTAACTCATCATTTGTTGATTCACTTTCATAAGATGATACACTTTCAGCACTATCAGATTCATCATTACTTTCCTCTATGGTTAGATCTACCTCCTCTAACTGCAACTCCCTCTCATTAATTCTGATTTTGTCATCTACATTGATATGGAGATTTTTTAAATTTGATATAAACTCTTCTTAATGTGCTGATGGTATTGAAGTAGTTTTCTCAATTACTCTCATTGGTTTTGTCTTCATAACTACCATCCAATCCTGTTTACCTCGTATTCTACTTGGATAGTTAGCATAATAGACTCGAGTTGCCTAACTAGCAATGATGAATGGATCAAACTTTGAGTATCTCCTACCCTGCTTTACTTCTGTTATACCTTAAATTGGATGTACTCTTGTGCCTCTATTTTATACTGTATCAAACCATTCACAATTGAAGAGATACATAGTATTCCTGTGACCGGGATATTCCACCTCTAATATTTCTTGTAATACCCCGTAGTATTCAGAATCATCCCCTATATGGGTGTTCCCTCTTGCATATACGCCAGAATTTTCTATCTTACTACCTTCACACCAATTTTGTGTTTGAAATTTATAATCATTGACCATAAATATTTGATAACATTTGACTAATCTATTTGGTCCCCAAGCTAACTCAAATATCACTGAATTCTGCGAATCACTTTCTTCAAAGTGTACCTTTAAATGAACAGATGTTATTATTACTAATATTAAGTAATTGCATAAATAACTAATTAAGACTAATTATTCAAATATACCGTATTTTTAAATCAAGTAGTGAATTATTTCTCCACTATCTTCTAGACTTCTCCTTCTTCTGATGTACTTAAACCATCAATGAACCTCCTACAAACTATTTTGAGTTTAGAATAAAGTTTATAAGAATAATAAAAATATGAACAAATTAACTCATACTTACT
This sequence comes from Dendrobium officinale, assembly GCA_019514585.1. Lineage (NCBI taxonomy): Eukaryota > Viridiplantae > Streptophyta > Magnoliopsida > Asparagales > Orchidaceae > Dendrobium > Dendrobium officinale. The sequence goes on from JACXSL010000197.1 coordinate 69,329, forward strand.
CGAGATACGGCTCAACTTCTTCACAATTCAGCAAGATATATAATGTGATAACTATCATCTCCTTATCAGTCAAATAGCGCACAGTGTTAGCGCCTACAGGCTCACCACTTTCACATAATATAGATATATTAGAGGATTTACCAACATTTTGAGGTGTTCTACTTTCACCTGATTGAGACATTATTTCAAAATAATATGAGCAAAACTGAGTTGTCCCGTATGTTAAATATGTTTCACAGATAGAGCCTTCAGGTCGTGCTTTATTCTTAGCAATCTTCTTAAGTTTATTTAAATATCTCTCAAAAGGATACATCCACCTATACTGAATAGGTCCACCAACCATAGCCTCATATAATAAATGAACTGGCAGATGCTCCATTGAGTCAAAGAAGCCTGGAGGAAATAGCTTCTCAAGTTAACAAAGAATGAAAAGAATTTGCTGCTCCATAGAAATCAAGTTCTCCACATTTAATTTAGAAGAGCATAAATCTTTGAAGAATAAGCTTGATCAAGGGCTTTAAAATTTGATCTGGTAGATAACTAAAAGCAGTTGATAGTAGACATTGCATGAAGATGTGACAATCATGACTTTTTAATCTAAAAAATCTTCCTGATCTTATGTCAACACACCTGCTTAGATTGGAAGAATATCCATCAGGTACTCATAGGGTCTTCACCCATTCACAAATTGCTCATTTTTGCTCTAAAGTTAATGTAAATTGAGCTTTTGGTTTGAGTAATTTTTCACCTCCACCATCCTTCAATTCCAAAATTTTCCTCCTACAAATCTTCTTTAAGTCCATCCTTGCTTTTATATTATCTTTGGATTTATCTTTGATGTCCATAACTGTATTGAAAATATTATTTAAAATATTTTCTATATATGCATAACATCTAAATTATGTCTAATCAAGTTTGTTCTCCAATATGGCAACGACCAAAAAATACTTTTCTTGGTCCAATTATGGTTGACACCATATCCTGGCAATCTGAACTCAGCTAATGTTAGAGAATCCATTATGGTGGGCATGAACCTGACTCTTTCAAAATTTTCTTCACTACTTAATCTTGGAGGAGGCTAAAATATCACCATTTTATTTTTAGTAGAGGCTTCTTTATTTCCCCTGAAAGGATGACTTGGAGGTAAAAACATTCGATGACAATCAAATCAAGTTTTCTTCCTATCATACTTTAAAGTGAATGATTTTGTATGTTCCATACAATATGGACAAGCTAACTTACCTGAAGTGTTCCAACCTGAGAGCATACCATATGCAGGAAAGTCCCCAATTGTCCAAAGTAATGCTACTCTTAGTATAAAGTTCTGTTTGATGGAGATATCATATGTATTTACTCCCACTTCCCATAATGAACTCAAATAATCAATTAACGGTTGTAAGAACACATCAATCTTCACTTTTGGATTATGTGGCCCTGAAATGATAAGTGACAGAAACATATAAGAAGTAGTCATACACAACTATGGAGGAAGATTGTAAGGAGTGAGTATCACAGGCCAACATGAGTACGGTGTAGCAGACTGACCGAATGGAGTAAAACCTTCTGCGCATAAACCTAATCTGACATTTCTTGGTTCTGCCGCAAATGTTGGATGTGTACAATCAAAGTGTCTCCAAGCCTCTGCTTCTGATGGATGTGTGATAACACCTTCTTGTTGAATGTGATCATTATTCCATCTCATATGTGCAGCGGATCTCATGGATTCATATAGCCATTGTAATCTCATAATTATTAGAAAGTAGAACAACCTACTGATAGGCACATCCTTCTGCTTCCTTCTACTACCAGATTTTAGTTTAAACCTTGGTGCATTGCAATGACGGCATGCAATCTCTGAGAAATCTTCTTTAAAGTATAACATGCATCCATTGACACAATAATATATCTTTGTGTCAAGTTAGAAAACTAACTTTTTTGTACGATATAGATCTGTAGGAATTATATTATCTGTCGGATTAGTTTCCTTAAGCAGCCCAATGAATTGATTAAAACATTCACGAGGAATATTATATTCTGCCTTAATGCTTAACATCTTCACAGCAACAGATAACTCTGAGTGAGTAGTGCACCCTCTCTAGATTGGTTGCTGGCAGCATGTAACAAATCATAAAAATTTTGTGCCTCCTTATTCGGTAACTCTTCTGTATTTTATTCAAATTATATTTCAGTTGCATCATGAACTAATTCCTCAATATTTGGTCAGATATTTTCAGCCTCAACTATATTAGTGCTTGTAGAAGGACCGCATTGATAATCAAATTGTGGCTCATACTAATCATGAGAAGTCCAATACCAATACCGTGGCATGAATCCTCTGCGATACAGATCAATAGTTAAATCATCTGGTTCTAGGTGCACTAGATTTTTATTTTTAGAATATGGACATCGAAACTTTCCTTCTGATATGAAGCTTGGTAGTTGTTTCGCTTGCTGAATGAAAATGTTCACCCCATTAATGAATTCATCTGTTAATGTCTTTCGTCCTTGAGATAATCGGTTATACATCCAACTTCTTTGATTTCTAATATCCATAACCTACATATAAGAGCAAAGTCGTAGGTGATTCAATGCAAGGAAGTCATTAAGGTGATTGTATACAAAATTATGATCAATTTGTATCCTATCTAAAAGGGTCAAGCCACTCATCCACCAAAGCATCTCATCTCGGCAACACTTAACTCATTCGACATCATAAAGCATTGCAAAGTCTCACAACCATCTAAGATGTGTACTCTTATTAATGACTTGATCACTGTACCCAAAATCATAATCCTCTTGCAAATGTCTTATCAACAAAAAGAATATCATTAGCAAAAAGCATACACCAAGGTACATCCTCTTGTAAATGTCTAGTGAGAACATACATGGCTAAAGCAAAAAAGATATGGACTTAAGGCTGATCCTTGATGTAATCCAATCGAAATAGGAAAATACTTTGTCAAACCACCTTGTGTTTGAACACAAGTACTAGCTCCTGCATACATATCTTTAATGATTGGAATATAATTGTTATTAACTACTTTCTTTTCAAGAACTCTCCATAGCACTTTTCTTGAAACTTTATCATATATCTATAACTTCCATAGTAGACCTACCCGGCATGAATCCAAATTGATTTTGAATAGTTTAGAAAAAAAAAACATTGAATATAAGCGTTATTAACTTTTTTTTTTGCGAGAACTCTCAATAGCACTACTCTTGAAACTTTATCATAAGTTTTCTCTAAATCAACAAAAATCATATGTAGATCCTCCTTACTCTATCTATATTTCTCCATCAAACCTCTCAAAAAAGTATGGCTTCCATAATAGAAATACCCGGCATGAATCCAAATTGATTTTGCAAAAATTTTCAACATAAAACATCTACAATTTGAATCCTAAATCAAATTTATAGAAATTACATGAAAAAGAAAATTAAGGCAGGCGATGGAAGGGAGGCGGAAACTCACGGTCAAAAAGCTTGCTTTCCCCGGCCACAAATGCGGTAATCGTCGGCGACGTCCGGTCATCGTCAACACAAGTCGGCGACGTCGATCTACGACGAGCGAGAGAAAGAAGTTGTGAGAGAAATGAATGAAAGAAATTAGCATCAGTCAGGGTTGGGTTCGGAAATAGGGTTTCCGCCTACTTATTTTTGGCGTCCTAGACGCCGGAAACATGTCCGGCGCATTATACGCCGGTGTTAAGTCGTTGAGTTTAAATACGCCGGCGCATTGTCCGACGGTAACTAGGCCGGTAACCTTTCCGCGGTAAAGTGCGCTTCAAAAAATAAAATGCAGGTATATTCCGACGTCTTTACCGGTGCAATATACGCCGGCGCGTTACCGGTGGAAGTTGCACCGGAAATAACGCCGTAGATTTTCCTGCGTACAATGTGCCGTTGCAAGCGCCGTGTGTTCCGACGCAACTTTGTCCGCCGGTAAATGTGTGTTTTCCCGTAGTGACTTTACAATTAATATCTTTTCTATCTTGCTATAGTAATATACCATATATATATATAATGTTCAAAGTCTTTATATTACTTTAAGTACTTTGAAATCTTGTCATTGCATTTATCATATGATTTTGAGTCTATTTTGTTGCTTATTCTCCCTTATATTAAAGAGTGCGTTTTTCTTCTCTAATATCTGGAAGATATGCTCACAACTGAGAATATTTAAGAGTTTTAAAAAGGAATCTAGCTTGCAAAAATAAAACAAAAAAATGGTCAATGGCGCCAAAAATCAAAAGATGCGTAATGAACGCCAAAAAAATGATGAAAGATATGCAAAGTATATCAAAAATCAAAAGATGCATAAAGTGCACCATTCAATTGATAAGATGCATAAAATAAGCCCACCAAAAATAAGTTCTCTTCTTTTTCAAATTTTTAAAACTTAGAAGAATTCATGTGTCACTTGATATTTTTAAATTCTTGATTTTAAATTTCGCTATTGTAACAATTACTTTGGTATATTATTCTATAAGATATTTTTCTAAAACTAAGTTTTGAACATTTCTCTTTTTCATAGCCAATTGGTTTTTTTGGGTTAGGTCTTTTGTTTTTAAAAGACGATTTTGCCCTGAGAGAAGTCTGAGCTAAGGTAAACAGGATTGGATATTCTATCAATTTCAAATTTCCACTGTTAACTCATTGGTCTTACAAGTCTTTAAATTTAATCACTTGAAGAATTTATCATATTAGTGTCTTGTTTATTTAATAAAAAAATCTTATTTTCATTTCTTTTTGTCTTTTTTTTGTCTTTTTTATTTTTTAATTTTATCTTTTACTGGTGTTTTGGTATTATTTGGGTCTTCTCTGATCATCTACATCCACCTCTTGAATTTTATTTTTTGTTCTCATCATCCTAGACGATGCATTCAATTCTGTCCTACCCTTTTATCTGATGGCTGATATGTTTTCTCTGTTTATCATTGTACTAGACAAAACTTTATCATCCTGGATAATCTGATTGTATCCTGCTTTACTTACTACGATCGGCCCAGATGATTCTCTCCGTCCTGGATGATGTTCTTAAATCTTTGCTCAATTATGGGTAATCATCCCATACGATCCACATGTTTATCCTGGGCGATACACGCGGTAATAAGTTTAAACCCTTTAAATTCGATCGGTATGATCAATTATTGGTGATCATCCCAGACGATCCACCTGTTCGTCATGGATGATGCACGTGGCAATGCTTTAAACATTTTAAATTCGGCCGGTACGATCCATTATTATGCATCATTCTGGATGATCCTCTTAATCGGCCAAGATGATCTTCTTTTTCAAAGGTCATCCGGCTTAACTCATCAGGACGATCGCATGTGTCTTATCATCTCGGACGATATATGATCGTCCTGGATGACTTTATTGCCTTTTTGACCAATAGTCTCAAACATAATTATTGAACTCGATCGTCCTACATGATTCTGCGATCATCCTGAATGATTTTGTGATCTTCCTAGGCGATCCATCTGATTCTTTTTAAACCATATATTGCAATCATTTTTTCTCACTCAACTCTCCTTCAATCCTTCTAGCACTCCATATTTCCCTGTCTCCTTGATCATGGCTGGTGGAAAGCACTCCCATATGCCTATATAAGAGAAAGCCCAATTTTATCCTAGGATATATCATTGCCTATGTCTTAGAATCTAAACACAACCTCCAATATACTGCCCCACCAACTATCAGCCTGCCTTCTACTCAAATAACTCCTTCCACGTTCTTCATTTTGTCTCTGCTTTGTTTCTTTTTTAGATTTCCTCCTTTTCGTGATGTCAAAAGGGGGAGTAGTTATACTATTTTGTTCTATTATATTTTATGTTTGATAGTTGAACTGTGTTTATTTCTTCATACTGTTTCCATTAAATTGCTTTGAACTGCTTTAATTATTTGGTTGTGGAGATTGTTATAAATCTGATTTCAGAGAATAGGATTTTAATAATAGCAAACACTTCTATTTCTCTACGACTGTCTTGCCTACTAACATTTCAGGTCACAAGATCAAACTGCAAGTTGAACTAAGCTCAAGATTGGATAGATTAGGACTGAGTCGGTTTGTAATATACAAAACTGTATCTTTTACATTTTCTTAAGTCCATTGTAATATTATGGGTCCTAATGCTAAGTAACCTTGCACACACACACTTGGGAGAAATTTTTTAACTATTTTTGTGTTTTTTATTTTTGCTCACATCGTCCGAGACAATCCAAAAAAATTGCCCTAGATGATCAGTTAAAAACAAAAACGCTAACTACAACATCCTGGTTAAGGCAGCTGTCATTAAGCACATTGTCCTAGATGATATTCATATCGGTCGAGACGATAAGCTCAAATCAAAAAGAATCAGCCGCTAGATATATTTATGTAGCTTTTATTTTTGGACAATGTCCAGGACATCATCCTGGACAATGCAATGCAATTATACCTAAATTAATCTGGTAATTAAGGAAAGTAATTAAGGTTTGATTAATCGATCCTATTATCCTAGATAATCTTAGGATCGGCCAGGATGATAAGTTCAAAAACCTTTTTTTTTCCTGGACGATCAAATATCGGCCAGCTTCTATTCAGGGCGTTATTCTAGATGATATTCAACGACTTGTACTAATCATATAGGATGATATACTATCGGCCTGGATGATTGTGGGCTCCGAAAATTTAGCCCCAACCTCCGCCCGCTTGATGCTTTTCTTTGGTGAGGGAGTTTTAACGGAATAAGTTCCGGGATAAATTTTGAAAGGCATATGGGTTTATAGATAAGACACTACCCAGAGATTTTGCCCTCATTTTGTGAGAACTTTATGAACTGAGTTTTGGTTTCCTATAGGTGTAAGCTCCTATAATTAATTACCCCTCCTAATAATGAGAGAGAACTTTTGATTAAGGCTAGTCATCAATCAGATACGTTGAATATACGTGTTATCTAGCATATAGTAGCAGCATGGGTTTAGATTTGGGGATTTGGAAAGTTTAGATGTTTGGAATTTGGGTTGGAAGATTTGATATTTAAAAATAAAAACTTCATCATCTTACACTTAAAGTGGATGGTGGAAATGGATGATGGACCTGATCAAGATCACATGGTTCCGTTGTCCCGGGCCATCGTGATCCCTAGTCTACTTAGTGAAAGGAGGTAGTCGACCTAACCTAATAGAAGGATCCTAGTCGGCAGCCATGGGATCCTCGTCCAAGGGTACCTTGTATACCTGGGTTGAATGTTCGTCTAAGGGGATAAATTTGAATCTACCTTAGCTAACATAAAACTTTATCCCCCATCAATCATATCCTATTGATTCATGTCTCAAGAATTTCATGCCACTAAGGAGCGTATTGACTCTGGCCATAATCAATATTTGTGGTGCCATTTTGTGGCAAAACTACTCAGTTTAGAGGGCCCTGAGTCATAACTATTTATCCTACGGTGCCATTTGGCGGCAAAACTGCCTGTTAGAGGACATGTATCACGTCCTTATTAGAAGGAGATTATTTGATAATGGATCCTAATAATATTTTTTACTAGGCATTTGGCTCTTTGTGAGCTGAAGTTATATTTGAATTTGTCCACCTCGATAAACTTTTGTGGAGGGTAGATGCATTTTGCTTTAAGTAATTTGATAGTTAGATTTCAATTTTAAATATTTTTGGAATTTTGAATTTTTTTTGGATTTTTTTGGGTATTTGGGTAACATTTAAAAATATTTGTGAACCCCTCCAGTTGAGAAAAACATTCAACACGGCCATCATCGAGGTGTTTGGGGGTATTTTCATTTATAGATTGAACTTTGTCGACTCTGTTTGGCTGTCGATAGAGGATAGGGTTTCATAGGCTTTATGCCTTTGTTAGTGAATTCTCATTATTATAGGCCTTGAAGGCCTAATATGAATGTATTAAAATAAATACATCGACTACCAAAATCATATATTTATTTAAAGGTTCGAACCCTGTCGACTCCTATTTACCTTCTTAGGAGGATCGGATTCAAATTTATTGACCCACGCAGCATCCCTAGATGTCACGTGTGTACCAATAACATGCTCGTCGGGGCCCATGCGAGTGTTTGGGGGCATTTTGTAATTATTTATTGAATCTTGTCGACTCCTATTTACCTACTTAGTAGGATCGGGTTCAATTTTGTTAACCCTTGCAGCATCCCTAAACGTCACTTGTGTATCAATAATACGCTCATTGGGGCCCATGCAGGTACGTGATTGTATGCCCCATTTTAGTGTACCTATATGTATACAAGCTACAGTATATGTGTGGGGGAATGTTGAAAATATTTAGAAACATCTTTTGTCCGCTTACATGAATGTTACGGATCTGATGGCATTTTGCAGGAGCTTCTGAATTGAGTTGTTTGCTGCTCTGTATAGGTAGACTGTCGTGCACTACTTGTATGATTTATGCATGTAGATTGTAGTGCGCTAACTAATCACCTGCCTCATGTTTGTTAATGTTTGCATTCATTATAATTCTTTGGCATTTTTTCGTATATTGTATGTAATATTCATAGTGGGGCTCCAGTGGAAGCTCGTGGGAGCTTGGATCTTTTGTATTCTTTATTCACTTTGTTGTGAAATTTGGCTCATGTAGTACATTCTCCACTACTACAAATAGGCAGGTAGATGTATTCCTTCACATACTGAAATTGACAAAATGCCATAAGTGGCATGTGGCACGTATATATGTCTTTATAGAGCGCTTGCCTGTATTGCAGATCTGTTTTATCTGTTATGAGAAAGTATCTGGTATATATGGTGGACCTTTTACAACAATTTGAGAGTACTTACATTTATTATATTTCTTTTACACATACCCACAGACAACAAGTTGAATGTGTAACGGGTCTTTTACCACTGTTCACATGTGTCTGCATTTATCACTACTCTTCTATAATCGTGAAGGACGAGTTTCTCATAGCAGCTCATAGGCACTTTGTATTTGCTGCATGTTCTATAGCATCTTTGATGTGCATCTGCATTCGTAAGAAACTTACATGTATTGCGAACTTTCTATCCTTGCCTGCGGAGGTTTTGTGTATTTGCTTATACCCTTTTTAATCCTCCTAGCAACTCCCACTTGTATCTTCAAGATACTAAAATCTTTTGTCTATGCTTGCAAATGAATGTATTTTCATGTATTTTGATGTTGAATGCAAGGTATCATTGCACTCTTCACCGATCCTCCCATACAAACCGATCAGTAGACTATTATATCATTTGTACATTGATTAGTAAATTGCTATATTCACTTGCGCCTTGGCTTTTAGTGTACATTGGAGACTAGTATCCTTGCTTGCAAGGTTCATGTGAATGTTGCAAATCATATGCATTATTTGTAGGTGATATATTTGTTAGATATCTTTGCTCCTTCAATTGCGATTAAATTATATATCTCTTTTGATTTTTATTGCTTGGAAAATTTGGAGGTTGACAATTTGTTGTATTCTGTTTGGTTTTTGTTGATCAATGCTTGCAAGTAGATCACTTATCCTTCATTTTTGTTGATGATTGCTTGCAACCATATGGTGATTGAATTCTTATTCATCATGAGTTCCTTGTTGTTCATCCAAGTCCTTACTTGAGTTCAACTACTCAAGTCAAGTTTGAATCAAGTTCTTTGTCATTTGAGTTTGAATCCAACTAGTTCAAGTCATATCCACTTGATGTTCAAATTAAGTCCAAGTTTAAACTCATTAGATTCAAGTATGTTTTGCTTTGTGTCCAAATATAAGTTTATTTCATAGTTCCAGCTCAATGTTAAAGTTCTGGTTTGCTTGAATCCAAATCAACTCCACAAGTCCGCTGTCAACTTGTCCAAGCCCTTGTTCAAATTCACTTGAAGTTCAAGCCATTTTGTGATTCTCTTAAGTTATAGTTTAGGTTCAAGTTAAATTCAATATGATTTGGTCCAAGCTTAAGCTTCAGCTTAAGTTCACAATGCAAGTTCAAGTCTTATACTTTTCAAATTCATTTAAGTTCATTTAGGTCCATTTGGTGCAAGTCCAAGCTCACAAGTCCACCATTCATTTGAGTCCAAGTTCTTATTCTTTTGAGTTCAAATCAGGTCCAAATACAGTCTTACATTTACCCGAAATTTCGACAGCCTCCTAGCATCTCCCCCGTTTAGGGGCAAACTATGGGAAACTGGGCCTTTCCCACCACGCTAAGAAAAATGTGTATGGTAGCTGTCCTCGGACGAGGACACCGCGGCTATATTTTTTTGTCCCCCACCATGCTAAGAAAAGCTTGTATAGGTCTTCGATACCTGTTGCAGAGGAAAGGCAATTATTTCCCAGCAAGCGGGTACTTATGGGTATCCCCACTTCGCCGTACGCATCGCACCGGGTTCTTGTCCCAACACGCTAAGAAAAGCGTGTATATACAGTTTTCCGATGCGCTACAAACTCTGAAGAAGGGACTTTAGGTGATCACCCGATTCGTCGAGAGCACCGCGACGAACTTCTTCCCACCACGCTAAGAAACCCGTGTATATGTGGTCATTTTGTTGCATTGCAAGCGTCGAAAGCGGGTTCTTGGAGTTTTAGGGTTTAGGAACTTATATCTTAGCATTCCAGCGACGATGGAGTTTACAAAAAGAAATCCCTCTCTTCTTCTTCTTCTTTTTTTTTTTTTTTTTTGAAAACTTCTTCCACCTCTCACTCTCTTTTTTTTCTTGTAACCATCAATATCACAAATATAATGATGATCATAATAATAATTATCATTATCATTAACAGTACACTATCAACAATACAACTGCTAACTATCATCAATGGTAATAATGCCCACTATTATTTCCATTACATGTTGGAAACAAAATTTTTTAAGCAACACGAATACCTTGCCAACAATCATAGGAATAAATAAAAGCTTATTCCTGTTCTCTGTTGAAATTCTGTAAACCACATAAGCAAAATGGGTTGGAATTTATGAGCTTAGAACTACTTTAGGGAGAGGTAAAATTAGCGGGTCGTTGGGCTGCTTGGACATGGGTTGGTTTTCTGGATTGGAAAAGACAAGAATGGCTTTGGGGATTGAAGTGGAGTTGTTGGAATTTGAAGTTTGTTGGCTGTCTCGTGGACTGGTTTAGAACAGTTGTAAGTTTACATAAAAAGAAGGCAAGAAATGGGCTTTGGACTGAATTTCGTTGGTGGGCTTTTGAGTTTGAAGTGCATAGAAGCTTGAATGGGTTGGATTGGAGGGTAAGCAGAAAAAATCAGCCGAACGTGTGAGATAGCAAAGTTGCTGGTTATCTTCAACCGAGAGAATATCAAGGCTGCTAGTATGAAGTTTGAGGGATCCTTTCTTTTCTTTTTTGTTTTTGTTGTTGTTGTTGTTGGACTGTAGCAGAAAAAGGTGCTGCTTTGAGTTAATGGGGAGAAAGGGGTTGATGTGGCTCAATTTGAAGGGTTGTAGCTTACTAGGGAGTAAAAGCTATAGGTAGGCCGCGCTTTAGGGTTTTCTCCTTCCCTACAGCCGCCTCTTGCTGACTTCTTTTTCTCGATCTCCTCCTCCAGCATTGCCGGAGGAAATTTGTTCCGCTTCTCTATGGATTCTTCTAATCCACCTTCCGATTTTACCCCTCTTTGTCCGTTAGCAGCCAGCTTGGTTCGTTCCCCCCCCCCCCCCCCCCCACCCCCCCCCCCCCCCCCCCCCCCCCCCCCCCCCGCCCCCCCCAAAAAAAAAAGCTGGAATCAAGTCTTTGCACATGAGGTCAGCAACCCAAATGCTTTTTCTTTCTCTCATCACCCTTCGGAGCTGGAAGTTATCCCCTTCTCATGTGAAAAACTGAGCAAAGGAGGTGAAGACTGGGGTTTATGCTTGGTAGGTTACTCGATAGGGCGTAGGCTTTTTACGAAGCTTTGTTGGGAGCGATTAAAAAGACATGGAGTTTATCTGGTTCGGTATAGCTTCTATCCTTAAATGATGGTTTCTTTCTGTTCCGTTTCTCTTGTCGAGAAGACTTCGAAATGATATGGTCGAGAAGAGTGTGGTTTCTGTTGGGGAAACCGTTCATGTTTCAAAAAAGGCATCTGAAATTCATCCCTAAGAGGGAGGAGTTTTCCTCTGTCCCATCTGGGTCAGGATACATGACCTGCCCCTTGCATGTTGGAATTCGGAGGGAATTTCCCACATTGCTAGCAAGATTGGCATTCCTGTGGCTGCGGACAAACTCACTGAGCAAAAAATCAGACTTACATATGCCAGAATTTGTGTCCTAGTTGATAATTTGGCAACATATCCGGAGGAGATTCGTGTCTCCTTGGACGATGCGGAAGTTGGCCTCAAAGTTCAATATGAATGGCGTCCATATCCTTGTGAGCACTGTAAGTCTTTAATGCATTTTTCCTCTTCCTGCCCGTCGAAACCACAGGTTGATGGTAATGTTATAGTAAAGGATAAGGAAGATAAACGTGGACGGAGTTTTAGCAGGCAAGCTTGATTCCGAGCTAATCGAGACCTCGGGATAAGCAATTTGAGGCTACTGCAGGTATTTCCACTGCGGAAAATCCCGCTTCTCAAGCCAAACCTAATGCCATTATCACTAATGTTATAGGACAACCGTTACATTACGAGCCTCATTCTCCCACGTCTAAAAATTCTTCTATCAACTCTGCTGCTCAGGTACGAGACTTACATCCTTCTCCCCCCGCAGATGCGATTGTTTCTGGTATCCCAAATCTTAACTCGCCTCATGAGGCAGTTTCCTCATCTTCAAGCACTCAGAATCCTCAACCAAATACTATTCCTAATCTTATCATCTCTCCAAATAAATTTGATGCTTTATCTATATAGGATAAACAAAGTCAGCAAGATGTTGTAATAGAAGGCAGGGAGGAAAAGAAAGACAAATCGCCTTCTAACATTTCTAATAATCTGAAGAAAAGTAAACAACCTATGTCAAATGTTACTACAAAAAAACCTGCAAGGGGGAAGCAGTCCAAAAAACCCCAAGAAAATCAGCATCATTAATGTCCTTTCCACCCATGGCGGCGTGGAATATCAGGGGGTTCAACCATCCTGATAAGGTATTTGGCTGTAAGCATCTTATCCAGTTTTTCAAGCTTGATTTGGTTTGTATTTTGGAGAATAAGATCAATGTGCAATCACTTCAGGATCCTTTCTTTGAGACCTCCCACTCTCTTTTTTTAAACGAATCAAGTTGTCACAATTTTGATCTTAACTCCTCGGGCCGCATTTGGATTAAATGGAATGCATCCAAGCTTTATTTTAAGCCAAATATGATTACCTCACAGTTAATATCTGGCACTATCTGGGTTGCTAATAAGCCCATTATGCAACTTTCTTCCATCTATGCTTCCAACATCTCTGTTGAATGCAAGGAGCTGTGGAATACTATTGCTCAGGTTACCCCCACAATCCAAATTCCTTGGGCTCTCATTGGGGACTTTAATTGTTGTAGGTTTGCCTCTGAAAAACTTGGTGGTACTCCTATTACACTCTCTGCTTTGACTGACTTCAACGATATGATTTTCAGAAATGGATTGATGGATCTTAACTCTGTTGGCCTTAAATATTCTTGGTATAACCAGCGCACCGATAATCCTATTCACATCAAACTTGATCGTGTGCTTGTTAATGAAAGGTGGCAGAATGATTTTGTTGATTCGTACTGTTCTATACAAAATCCTTCTTGCTCGGACCACTGTCCTATAATTTTGCATTCTGGCATGACTTTTCAAGCACATCACAGGTTTCTTTTTAAAAATTACTGGTCTAAGTTGGATAAATTTTGGTTTCATCTTATTGAGGTTTTCTCTAAACCTTGTGTTGGTAATCCTTTGTCTCACTTTTGTAATTCTCTTAAACTGTTAAAAGGGTGTATTAAAAATGAGATTTGGTCTTCTTCAAATTGTATCAAAAGACATTTAGAAGCTTTGTTAAAAAAATAAGAGGATTTATTGGACAAGCTTCAGGCTGATCACAACAATTTGGATTTAAATGTCTTACAAAAATACTACTGTTGAATTAGCCAAATTCAATTCCATTCACACTTCCTGGATTATTCAGAGGGAGAAGGTGAGTTGGTTGAAAAATGGAGAGGATGATTTAAAGTTTCTTTTGCTAAAATTCGTGCTAGAAGAGGTGGTAACAAGTCTGTCATGAATCTGCTTGCTTGCAACCCCACTACTTCTAGGGCCGAGGTAATTCACTCCATTATTGATTATTTCCAAGATCTCTACAATCCTGTTCCCCCAGCTTTCTTGTGGCTTGAGATGTTTCCTATTGGGACTAGGCTACCAGACAACTTTGCTTATTCCTGCACTTCCTTAGTGTGGGATGATGAAATTAAAAAGGCAGTATTCATGGGTTCTTCTAATTCTGCACCAGGCACTGATGGCTTCAACTTTCACTTCTACAAAACGGCTTGGCATATCATTGGTCCTTCTGTCTGTCGAGCTGTCAGATCCTTTTTTATTAAATGTTACATGCCTAATGGGATGAAAGTGACAGCTCTAGCCATTATCCCTAAGAATAAGAATGCTATTGCTATTTCTGATCATAGGCCCATTGCTCTGTGTAACTCTCTTTACAAAATTATAGCTAAGGTAATAGTTGAAAGACTCAAACCGATTATGAACTTGATTGTCATGGACAACCAAGCGGGTTTTGTAAAATCTAGAGTTTCTACCGACAATATTCTCCTTGCTAGTGAAATTCTAGCATATGCTGGTAAGAACAAGAGAGGTAAATTTTTTTGTGCCAAGCTTGATGTCAAAAAAGCTTTTGACTCTGTTTCTAGAGAATTCTTGCTTGCTAGAATGCTTCAAAAAGGTTTTCCTAATCTTTTTGTGAATTGGATTAAAGCCTGTATATCTGATGTCAACTTTTTGATTGTACTTAATGGGGCCCTTGAGGGGTACTTCTCTTCATCTGCAGGGTTAAGGCAAGGTTGCCCGCTAAGTCCTTACCTCTTTTGTCTGGTAATGGATGCCTTCTCAAATATCCTAGAGGGGAGGGGTTTTAGAGAGATTTCTTTTGAGAACTATACTATTAATCATTTGCTTTATGCAGATGATGTTCTTATATATGGTGAGGCCACTATTGAAAATTGCAACTTGTTGGCTAACATACTCAGGGATTTTGGCAATGCTTCAAGTCTTCATATAAACTATGATAAAAGTGCTATAATGTTTCCTAAACATTTCAATAACTCCTTGGAAATTTGTCAATCCCTCTCAATTCATAACTTGGTCTCTAAAATCACTTATTTGGGTATCCCTCAGTCTTTTTACAAGCTGAAAATGGAAGATTTCATGCCTCTTATGGACAGCGTCAACAAGAAAATGAATGGCTGGAAGGCTAATCTATTGTGGTTTGCTGGTAGGCTACAATACATCAAATTCACCATCCAGAACACCATTGCCTACTGGACTAGAGGGGCTATTTTGCCTAAATTTGTCTATAAATATGTCAAAAAAACCAGCTCGAGGTTCCTTTTTTTTGTGATTCACAGATATCTAAAAAACTACATATGGTTTCTTGGGACAAAATTTGTAGGCCGAAATATAAGGGAGGTTTGGGTTTACCTTCTATTTTTGCATTACAATTCGCATATAATTGTTCTGTCATTTATATGATGTATAACCTAGTCTCGCCTCTTTCTAAATGGCTCCTTCATAGATACAGGTCTCCTTCGAGACCTCCCCCTGCCTATGCCTCTAAATTTTGGAAATCTATATGTGTTACTGCAGTTGATGTTAAAGTTTGCTTTCAGTTTAACATTACCCTCAACGCACCTATCTCTTTGAGATGGGATCATTGGTGCAACAGAGCCACCATTTCTGAAATTTTAGGTACCAATCACACT
Organism: Dendrobium officinale; assembly: GCA_019514585.1. Taxonomy (NCBI): domain Eukaryota; kingdom Viridiplantae; phylum Streptophyta; class Magnoliopsida; order Asparagales; family Orchidaceae; genus Dendrobium; species Dendrobium officinale. Next base: position 85,180 of record JACXSL010000197.1, read on the forward strand.
GAGGAAATTCCGGATTGCTTCTTGAAAGATGTGATTTCCTCTTCTCAATGGGTTTTTCCTGTGAACTTCTCGTTGCACTTGAGAAATATCTGTGAGAATTTTACGGTTGCTGCTGATGCTGGACCTTGTCTAGCTTGGAAAAACTGTGCTAATTATAAGTTTAGTAACTTTATTGAGGAGTATTATGTTAATACTCCTAACTGTTCTTAGTACAAACATGTATGGCCTAAAAAGAATATTATCAAACACTCAATTTTTGTGTGGTTGGCTTTAATGGGGGGTCTGAAAACTACGGATGCACTACAAATTAGAAACATCAATGTTCCAGAAACTTGCAGTCTTTGTTTCTTACACAAAGAATCTGTTAACCACTTGTTCTTTGAGTGCTCCTACACCTTTTTCATCATTTCTGCTCTCATTCCTGGTCTTCATAGCTTTTTTCTTAGACAAATATTTTGCAGACTATGGAATGGATAAATACTGAGTATAAAGGTCACTACAGGAAAATCAGTTATTACTGGCGAAATTTTCCGGAGGCTTTCCGGCGGTCAGTTTTCTGGCGGCTTTCCGGCGGATTACCGGCGGCTTATTTCCTACAAAATTTTTCCGGCGGCTTTCCGACGGATTACGGCGGCTTTCCGACGGCTAATTTCCCGTAAATTTTTCCCGCGGAATTTTCCGGCGGCTTTTTGGCGTTTCCGGCGGATTTTTAAAAAATTAAAGAAAATTTATAAATTTTAAAATATTTAAATGATTTAACAAATAATTATTAATAGTTATATTAACTATGTAATTAATTTTCATTTTAAAATTAATTAGTTAGTTAATCTTTATTTTATATTAAATATTAAATTTTATTTTAAAATAATCAGTTTTATTTTCTAAATAATTAAAAAATACTTTAATTACAGTAACACTATAGTTTAAATAATAAATATTGACAAAAAAATCAAGTTTCCGGAGTTAGCAAGAGGAATATGACATCTTGTTCCATTTACCATATTTGAAAAGAGCGTAATAGCAGAAGGTTTGGTGAATCAACTTTTTGTCAAACTACATTGCTTCTTAATATCAAGAGGAATATGTTTGATAAGGTTTTGCATTGGAAGAACTCTTGGGAATTGTTGGAGAAACTTTAGTTTCCCATCATTTTGGCTCTGGATGGTTTTGGATAGTTGCTGGATATTATGTTTCTCTTCTTTCTCAGTTGGTGCTATATTCTATGCCTTCTTCTTGGCTATTTTCTTCCGAGATGCTGGAGCAGGCTGTTTTTCCTGCTGGTTTGGGGTATGCTGGCTACATTTGGACAATCTGGTGAAATTTTTTGTTGCTGACCGCCGCGAATTTTTGAGGACAATGATGATAGCTGCAGATATTTCTCCCCTTGGAGGATCTGCGTGGCAACCAGGGAATTTTGGAACGATGCTTAGACTGCAGCCTGAGTCCTGCTTCATGATTTCTCATGAAGTGCCGAAGATGTTTTTGGCTCTGTTACCACAGTTTTGGCCTCTTACAGTTACCATTGGGTGATTTGTGTGGTATAGATTTTTGATAGTCTTTTTTGTTAGTCAAGTGTTCATTTACAGCTAAATTTTTGTCTCTCTTTTAGCTGTTTGTATTTTTTTTTTTATTGTTTTTCATTCCTGTTATTTTTTACTTGTATGATTCCTCTTTTTCATTGTAATTCAAGGGCTTAGGCCCCAAATTTCCCCCCCCAAAAAAAAGCTATAGGTAGAATTCAGCTTTTGTCTCTTCCTTTGCTGTCACGTGAAGGCATGAGATGGGAAAAGCTGCTGTGGAGAAATGGGGGAGGAATTGTGTTGTGTACTGTATCCTATGGTCCTTCTTTGGCGTATATGAACGGAGCTTGAAAGAGCTATGGCTTCGTTCACTGGAGGCGGGGTCCTTGCAATGGCGCAGAACTCCATTGTTGAACTCGAGCCATGGCACTCTGAAAGTATAGAGCAGTGGTGGCCACTCTTGCTCCAGTCGAGAAGCCTTAGATGTGGTTGACAGGTAAGGTCGATGGGAGGGTAGGGGGAAGTTCAGTTGGAGCTGCTGTTTGGCTTGGATTTGTTCGGTTGTATGGGAGTAGAAGAGGGAAGAAGTCACGCCTGAGCCTGGATGTGTGAGTGGAGCTTTGACTGCAAGATTCCGACATGAGAGTACGTGGCTTTTGTTGTTGTGGCTCGATGTGAGGTGGAGGATCCATGAGGAGGAAGCTGGTTCGGCTGAAGGAGGCGGGCAACTGGGTTATTTTTCAGGTGGAGAAAGGGTTGCAGTAGATAAGAGATTGGTCCAACACAGGCGCAGGTTGGAGGAATTTCGCCATAGAGGGAAGTTGGCGGAGTAGTTGTGAACAGTAGGGGGAAGAAGGAGACGGGGTTAAGGCTCTGTATGTGAAACAAGGAAAAAATAGAAAAGGATTGGAATTGTGTGTCTGAGACAAAGGTGTTTGCGTGAGACTTAAAACCGAGAAACGAAGCTGCGTCTGCTTAATTTTGATTCAGCGACCGGGGAAGAGTCGAGGACAGCTGTAATGAAGGCGACCGATTGATGGAAGTTTCAGCATAACATCGGGACTTAACAGAAGTTCGGTTCATATGAGGTAATGCTAATTAATGAGATTTGAAATCTCATTTGACTTTGTGGTTACATTTTATTTAACTTTATTAAATTAAAATCAAAATTTATGCTCTATCATCCTCATTTATCCATTTGAAATAATGACAGCACGTCAAGATCAGGATTGCTTCAATTTGCGTACATTTCCTTAAAATTCATGCATTTACGTCATTTAACGTGTTGAATCCGCTGAATAGTCAAAGTTGAACAAATTAATAGTAGATTTAAGGTATTGTCAATGTTCTGATCGCAATGACGCAGTCCATTTTGAGATCGGACATCGTTTTGGAGACGTCAAAGATAATTTTTACATGGGGTCACCTCGATTTGCGTGCGCAACCTCAATAGAACAAATTGGTAGTGCATTAATGATATTTTTTATGTTCCAAACACAACGATGCAGTCTGTTTGTCAACCCGACGTCATTTGATCAGCCTCATGCTTTAACTTCGGGTGTCAGTCATCCCTTTTGACCGATCCCATATGGTTCGACTGTGAGGGGCATTGACCTAGATAATTTGACATCCTGATCGGAACAACGCCGTCCGTTTGGCAATCAGAGGTCGTTTGACCCTTCAAGTGACGTGCGTCGCTAAGGTGCGTATGGCTTTATTCACCAGTTTGAGTCATTTCTTCCGTGGTTTGAGATATAGGGGTCAACAACGATATGAACAAAAATCTTCTGATAGTCCCAAATCATCCTGGCTGATTAAGCTAAATTTGTACTTATCATATAGGACGATAAAGTCGATTTGTTGCAATTAAGAGCTATTATGAAGCTTTTCTATTTAAGACCTATTTTTCTACCCAAGAGATCATCTTTTGATATTATTTTGACCTAAGAGAGCCAAGAGGAGAGGGATGCAAGGGGGAGAGAGAGAGAGAGAGGATCTTGTGAGGGGGAGTTTGTGAGGGGTTTCATAAATGTTGCTCCAAGCAAGGATCCGTCGTCGTCTTCTTCGGTCGTTGTCCCTAGTTCCTTGGGGGTTTTAGAGAGGTCTACTTCAACATCTGATCGAGGTTCTCTGCATGTTTCAGGATGAAGCAAAAGGAGTTAGGTTCTCTGCCTGCTTCTAGAGGAAGCAAAAGGAATTGGGTTCTCTGCCTTACCGGGGTCAGCGGAAAGGAGGTTTGTAAAGGCTTATCTGCCATGCTGTGGGGGCAAAAAGAGAGACATTATATTTAGTGCAGTACTTGGAAGGCGCCTCCGGGGACTGGACGTAGTTCGAGTTGACCAAATCACTACAAATTTTTTGTGTTCTTTATTACTGTTTCCGCATTTAATTTCCACACTTTGATTTCTGTGGTAAATCTTGGTTTTGGTTTAAGATTGTGCTTTTGCTTAAAGGTTTTTTAAAATATCAATTCACCCCCCTCTTGGTTAGCTTTGGGACTAGTTCATTAGGGCTTAACATCCTTGTCGAACTTTCACTATCCAATCTTGTGTCATTTTTTTCTAACGGTGATTGGTGTATGCTAAACTTTAAATATTAGTATACACATAAAAGATATACAATAATAAAGCATAGGAGAAACTAAATACAATCCAATAATGTTTGTTGTCATTACACCTGTGTTCTGGTTTACAAAACTAATTATGCTAATGACCAGCAACCGAGGCATAAAGTCTGGTGCCCTCTCTAATATTGTCAGTGGATAGGGTTGAACACTGATGCTCCTGCATTCCTCTCAAAAGATGAATGGTAAGAAATTTTGATGCGGAGCATGATTACACCGGAGGTCCTACCGGACAACTTATCTTTTATAACAGACTTTGGCACTAGCCACTACCTTAGTTCCTATTTTCTGCATTATAGTACTGATATTACCTTTTAGTTTGTTATACTCTTTTTTAGCACAACTCGAGGAGTTACATAGGCGAGAAGGAAGAGGATTGTAGACAAAATTTTTACAACCAGAAAATATACTACAGCAGCTTGGTTGTCTTCCTCCCTGTCTTCTCTACTCCGTTTTCTCTCTTGTTTTTCTGCTAACATTCGTTGCAGGTACCCTATCCCCGGCCTTCATCACATCCGTTCCAGTCGACGATCTACGCTGCATCAGATTTTGGTATCAGAGCTCAACGACTGGAAAAGGAGAATGTCCGAGCGCGGCAAGGATCCCGCCTCTGAGGAGGTCCGGAACTTAAATACATTGTGGGCAAACCAAAACAACATCAGTCGCCAATTAGATGCTTAGGCCGCTGATGTACAGCGACTGACAGTGGAAATGAGCCGTGAGTTTAATCTCAATCAGGCGAGACAACCACATCAGCCACCACCGCAGCATGAGCTACTCGCACACCGCATAATGCCGCATAGAGGATTGGCCGCCGGCCGCCCATTTTGGCCCCTACCGGCATTTCACCGGATATGTCAGACTCTGACGGTGAGTCGGTGTTCTATTCGGGAGCAGAACCCGTGGAGTCTGAAGAAGAAGATGAAGCACACCCCTATCGTCTAGAGTTCGTAAGACGCAGACGACCAACGATTCATCACCAGCGGGCGGGAGAGTTTAAGATCAAAATTGATGTCGCCTTCTTTGACGGACATCTACATATTGAGGACTACCTAGATTGGGAAAAAGCAGTAGAGAAATTCTTTGATTATATGGAGATTGAACCTGACAAACAGGTGAAGTATGTGGCCTATCGGCTGCGAGGCAGTGCTAGTGCCTGGTGGGCGCAGACGTTACAGATCTGACAGAGGGAAAGCAAAGGTTGGGTTAGCGGTTGGCACCGAATGAAACAGTACTCCGAGCCCAATTTCTTCCTACAGATTTTGAGCAGATATTGTATATGAGGTATCAACACTGTGCGCAAGGAAACCATCTGTAAGCGAATACATGGAGGAATTCAATAGGTTGAGCGCCCGAAACAACTTAAATGAGTCCACTAACCAGTTGGTAGCAAGACATACAGGTTGTCTCAAGGACAGCATCCAAGATAAATATGAATTGAATGTCGTATGGTTTATGGCACAAGTTGTCAATTTAGCATTCAAGGTAGAAATGCAGCAGAGCAAGAAGTCAAAAACAAATTCACACAAACGTCAATGGCAAGAACCTGCAACCAGGACGAGTAAGCTTCCGTCACACTCTGTGAGAATGACGCAACCTCCTCTCCTACCGACTCCAACATCAGCTCCTGCGAATGCTACTACTGAGCTCAGACAGCCTGTCAAACCGAGACCTCAAGGTAAGGAAAATCCTTATGCTAAGTCTTCAACGCTCAAGTGTTTTCGTTGTTTTCAGCCTGGACACAAATCCAACGAATGTCCGCAGCGGCAGCAAGCACACTTAGCTGAAGGATCGGAGGGAGATGATCACGGTGATGTGGAATTAAACGGGGATGATGAAGAAGATGATGTAGTGGCCGATGAAGGGGAGCCATTAATATGCATCCTCAAGAAGCTTTTACTGGCTCCATGGCAGAACACTCATTCCCAACGGCATGCCCTTTTTCGGACGCGTTGCACCATTAGCGGTAGGGTTTGCGACCTTCTCATTAACAGTGGCTACACCAAAAACATGATCTCGAGGTCCGTGGTACAAAGCTTACAGCTGAAAACTACTAAAAATTCAAATCCGTACAAAATAACTTGGGTAAAAAAAGGTATGGAGATTGCGGTCACTGATTCTTGCAAAGTGACGTTCTCTATAGGCAAACAGTACGTTTGCGAGGTCGTTTGCGATGTCTTGGACATGGACGTCTTCCATCTGATATTAGGCAGGCCATGGCAATATGATGCGGGCTCCATCTATGATTGCCGAGCCAACATCTATTCTCTGGATTGTAAGGGAAGACGACTACGGTTGTTACCCCATTCTATTGAAAACAAAAGTTCAAGGCCTGTTCATGCTAAGCAGACAGCTATGCATTTGGTTACGGGCAGCAAACTCCTTCAGTGCTGGCGTGAACCAGCTCCTCTGTTTGCTCTTCTAGTAACATAAATTACTTCCGGAACCACACCGGCAATTGTCAACAAGGATATTTACCAGCTCTTACAGCATTATAAAGAGCTGACACCTAATGAGCTTCCTGTCGAACTCCCACCGCTGCGGGATATTCAACACTGCGTGAACTTCATCCCCGGGTCCAGCGTCCCAAACATGCCGCATTACTGTTTGAATCCTAAGGAGTAGTAGATACTTCAAGGCTTGGTTGATGACTTGATTGAAAAATAGTTAATACAACCGAGTATGAGTCCTTGTGCCGTGTCGGCGCTACTCGTGCCGAAGAAGGATGGGAACTGGCGATTGTGTGTAGACAGCAGAGCCATCAATAAAATCACGATTAAATACAGATTTCCCGTACCTCGAATTAACGAATTAATAGATCAGCTCTTTGGATCTTCCATTTTTTCGAAATTGGACCTCCGAAGCAGCTACCGTCAAATTCATATTCGTCCCGGAGACGAATGGAAAATGGCATTCAAGACGCCGCAGGGATCGTATGAGTGGAAAGTCATGCCCTTTGGGCTATGTAATGCTCCGTCGACCTTCATGTGGATGATAAATGAAATATTGAAGCCATTTTTCGGAAAATTCTGCATTGTGTATTTTGACGACATACTCGTCTACAGCACCTCATAGCAGAACCACTTGAATCATTTAACAGCCCTCTTTGATGTACTCAAGCAGCAAAAGTTATTCATCAACCTACCCAAGTGCAAACTAGGCGTGCCACGGGTATATTTCCTTGGGTTTATCGTCTCTGCCGACGATATTAGAATGGACCAATAGAAAATATTGGCCATCACCGACTGGCCGGTTCCGCAGACTTTCTCTGATGTCCGAAGTTTTCATGGTTTGGCGAATTTTTATTGGAATTTTATTAAGAACTTCAGTCTAATAATGGCACCTATCACTAATGGCCTCAAATCTAAAGTTTTCGGCTGGACCGAAGAACAGCAACAAGCTTTCGACAATATCAAAAAATGTATCAGCTCAGCCCCTATTTTGGCACTTCCGGACTTTGACAAACTATTTATGGTGGATACTGATGCTTCCTCCATTGGCGTGGGTGTTGTACTTTCACAAGCGGAAAGACTCGTAGCATTTTTCAGCAAAAAATTATCTCCGACACGGCAGAAATGGGAGGCCTACGAGCAAGAGCTCTATGAAATCGTTCGTGCCTTGAAACAATGGGAGCAATACATACTCCATCAAGATTTCATCCTCTGTAGCGACAATAAGGCTCTCTCTTATATCAACAGTCAAAAGAACATAAATCGTATGTATGCACGCTGGCTAATGTTCTTACAACGGTTTTCCTTTTCAATCAAGCATAAACCCGGTGTTGTCAACCGAGTGGCCGATGCATTGAGCCGAAAGCGCAGCTTGTTAGTCCAATTACAAACCCAGATAACCGGTTTGGAATGCTTGAAGGATCTCTATAATGAAGACCCGGATTTTGGGGAAGTCTGGAAGCAATGTCAAGCCGAACAATATATTGACGAGTATTCCATTCGACATGGCTACCTATTTAAAAAGAACTTGCTGTGCATCCCCGTCTCCTCTTGGAGGCAGCAATTGGTCCGAGAGGCTCATGGGGGGGCTCTTGCAGCCCACGCCGGTCAGGATAACACGCTTCGTCAGCTCCAGGTGAGATTTTTCTGGCCTCGGCTACGTAGATATGTCATTCATTTTGTTGACAGCTGCCCAGTCTGTCAAATATACAAAGGCGGAGCTCAAAACACTGGACTGTATATGCCGCTCCCGGTCCCAGACTCAATTTGGGAGGATCTTAGTTTAGATTTTATGCTGGGATTTCCAAGGACCAAACAGGGAAATGACTCAATCTTGGTGGTTGTTGATAGATTCTCGAAGATGGCACATTTTATCTCTTGTAAGAAGGCTGCAAATGCCATGCTTATAGCTCACCTTTTCTTTCAAGAAATTGTCCGTCTTCATGGCCTTCCGCGTAGTCTCACGTATGACCGCGACGTCAAGTTCATTAGCCAAACGCTTGGGGACTGAAATCCGACTAAGTTCGGCATATCACCCACAATCTGATGGTCAGACATAGGTGGTTAATCGCACATTGGGGACGATGTTGAGGTGTTTAGTCCAGGAACATCCGCGGCAATGGGAAGAGGTCTTAGGCAAAGCCGAGTTTTCTTACAACGCCATGACTAATCGGACTACAGGTAAAACTCCATTTACTATTGTTTATACTAAATCCCCTAATATTGCCCTCGACATTTCTATCCTCCCAAAGTGCAAATATGTGACAGCAGCTACAATTGCGGACAATTTTGCCGATATGCTCACTGATGTTCGCCAACAAATTATCACATCAAATCAGCATTATAAGGAGGCCGCAAACGCTCACCGCCGACGTCACGTGTTCAATGTTGGGGATCTAGTTCTGGTACGCTTGCGCTGAGAACAATTTTCACCAGGCACTTACTCTAAGTTATCTCGTCGCAAACTTGGACCCGTACCCATCACTGCCAAAATCAATGATAATGCATACACTGTCGCCCTCCCGGATGATTGCAATACTTCGCCAACCTTTAATGTATCGGACATTTGGCCATATACACCTCCTGTTGACAGAGTAGTCACCATTAGCTCGTCGGAGTCGAGCTCTTCCGATCCGGGGGAGAGCTGATGCAGAGCATGATTACACCGGAGGTCCTACTGGACAACTTATCTTTTATAACAGACTTTGGCACTAGCCACTAACTTAGTTCCTATTTTCTGCATTATAGTACTAATATTACCTTTTAGTTTGTTATACTCTTTTTTAGCACAGCTCAAGGAGTTACATAGGCGAGAAGGAAGAGGATTGTAGACAGAATTTTTACAACCAGAAAATATACTACAGCAGCTTGGCTGTCTTCCTCCCTGTCTTCTCTACTCTATTTTCTTTCTTGTTTTTTGCTAACATTCGTTGCAGGTACCCTGTCGCCGGCCTACGTCACATCTGTTCCAGTCGACGATCTACGCTGCATCAGATTTCATGGAAAAAAATTAATGTAATAGGGGAAGCAGTTATAAACTTCGAAATATCATTAGTCTTTATCGAGGCTTGTTATCATGCTAGTTGCTCTTACCTGTTGAGATTTGTGGAGGCTTGCTATCATGCTAGTTGCTCTTACCTGTTGAGATTTGTGGAGACCTTATCACAGTGGCAAGAGCATGTTGAATATTTGAATAGCCTTTGAGATTACCAAACAATTTTCCTATTCAAATTTATATGGAGAATTTTGTTATGAGTGTTTTGCAGGTTTTACGAAGCCGTTCCTATTTGGTTTCATTCAACAAATGTTTGAAACCATTCGTAATTATCACTTTCAGCTACATTGGATTCAGCTAAAACTGAAACAATTGGGTTTAACTAAAACGGAAAATCAAAGAAAAGAAAAGAAAATGAGGTTGGGTTAAAATTTTGGAAAACTGCTATAGATCATAATGCTGAGAAGAGCTTTGACAATTTCCTTACAAATAAAGAGGCAGGAGAAACAGTCAAGCATGATCTCTGACCTTCACTGTGAATCAGGTAGTCTTATTAAGCGTAGGTTCTACTGTTTCACCGTTCAAGCGTAGTTTTAGTCATCTCCCTGTAGATTCCTTCATGATCACTTCTCCATCTTGACCTCTTGCTCTCTTCCCTGAGCCCAAGGACCCGTCGCTTAAGCCTCCAAGCATCTGGTAGTTACCGCCAGCTGCAGTGAGTATTTGAGTTACTTCTAAGACTATAATGTTAAGGAACCGGTTCACATGTTAAAAAGAACCGGTCTCACTGTACTTTCTTGGCTTGTATTGTCTTTATATACTCCTGTAATGTACTGTTTAACTCAATGAAATAGTTTTCCTTCCTCTTACTTCTTCACCTGTCTTTCAGGTCTGTAATGTACTGTTTAACTCAATGAAATAGTTTTCCTTCCTCTTACTTCTTCACCTGTCTTTCACCTGGCTCTCACCAGCCCGTGATTTCTATCATGGTATCAGAGCATTCAGCTCCACAGCCTCGTTTCTTTTTCCGTTGATTCTCCTTCATCCCGTCATCGCTCCTCCGATCGGAATCAATGGCCGAAGCAAGCTCAGCCGTCTCTCGTAGAACAAGCAGTTCAGATCAAGAGACCGAACTTGGCATCCCTCCTCACCTCAAGTTCTTGATATCAAATATCAAGAATCTTGTTCCCACCCAACTTACTACTGAAAACTATGCAATCTGGAGATTGCAACTCTATCAGCACTTCTCCGCCAACCGTTACTAACAACATCTCACCGGCGCTTCTATCTGCCCTCCGGAAACAGAGACGGACGAGTATAACCGGTGGAAACTAGTCGATCGAAATCTCATTTCTGCAATCTTGTCCACTATCTCTGCACCGATCTTGCCGTATGTTCTTACTCTCCACACGGCACAAGAAATCTAGGCTACGCTCGAACGCCGGCTTCAACCTACAAATCGATCGCGGGTGATTCAACTCAAAAGCGAACTCCACCAAATACAGATGAGGGATAAGACAATGCTGCAATACTTAGATCAAATCAAGAAGATCGTTGACAGCATCGCGACCGCGGGATCCAACGTAGATACAGAGGATATCATCTTGTACATTCTAAATGGATTACCGGCGCCATATAATCCATTCAAAACGACTATTCGAACGTCCCTGCAGCCAATTAGCCTCGACGATCTCTACTCTTTGTTGTGTAGTGAAGAAATTAATCTTCAACACCAGCATAATCAAGAATCTCAAATCTCTGATAACACGGCACTGCTTTCAAATCGTAATGCAGAGTATCGCTCCAGAAATTCGAAGCCCAAGACCAAATCAGGCTTCGCTCGCGGTCAAAGCTCCACCGAGAATCCGAACACATCAAGAACTCCGACAACTCGGCCGCTCTGCCAAATCTGTGGAAAAATCGGTCACTCGGCACTAAATTGCTGGCATAGGTGCAACCTCACCTATGCCCCTCCGTCAAATACGAGAGCACTCACGGCGCAGCACAACTCTCATTCCTCCAACGAATGGATACTAGACTCTGGAGCTTCGTCACATTTAACCTCTGATGTCACAAACCTTCAACAACTGCTTCCTTACAATGGAATGGATTCTGTTTCCATCGCCAACGGTAGCCATCTTCCGATTTAGCATTCGGGTCAAGGAATCCTTCCTCTTCCTGACTCGCATCGTAAGCTTTATCTTCGCAATATTCTTCATGTTCCTACTTTATCCCATAATCTTCTATCTGTTGCCAAACTGACTGCTGACAACAATGTCTCAGTCTCGTTTAATGCTATTGAATTTATTGTGAAGGATCTTCAGAATCTCCTCCGCGGTCGCAAATGCCATGGTCTGTATCATCTCAAGGCTCCTACCCTGCCTAAGACCGCGGCTCTCACGGCTACTACATCTGATCTTCGGTGGCACGCAAGGCTTGGACACCCCAATGACCGCTCGTTACATAAACTAGCTAGCATAGACCCTTCTATTACATCTTGCTCTGTTTCTTCTGTTTGTATTTCATGTAATGTTTCAAAAAGCCACAGACAGCCGTTCTCTTCCAGCATGTCAGTCTACACTAAGCCCTTTCAGCTAGTGCATTCGGACGTCTGGGGTCCGGCACCGGAATCGTCTTTAAACGGTTTTCGTTATTACGTCATTTTCATTGATGAGTTTACACATTTTACATGGATTTATTTGTTGCACTCTAAAGCAGAAGTTCTTTATAAATTCCAGCATCTTTGTAACATGATTAAAAATGTCTTTAAAACTCAAATCCAACATTTCCGGTCCGATGGCGGAGGGGAATACACGAGTACCGCTTTTAGCAATTACCTAACCCAACAAGGAATTATTCAGCAAATATGTTGCCCCCATACGCCAGAACAAAATGGCACGGTGGAAAGAAAGCATCGACATCTTATCGAACTAACGCGCACTCTGCTTCATGCCGCTCATATGCCATCACAGTTCTGGGCGGAGGCGGTTTCCACCGCGAACTACCTTGCCAATAGACTACCGTCTACTGCAATCTCATACCAAACACCTTATTTCCGACTCAATGGTCATCAAGCGTCCTATAAGCATCTTCGAATATTCGGGTGCCTATGCTTCCCTTGGACTCGACCTTACTCCGCTCATAAACTGTCCCCAAGATCACTTCCGTGTGTATTCTTGGGTTACTCTACGCAACATAAGGGCTGCAGATGTCTTAATGTGGCTCAAAATCGAATTTACATTTTGCGTCACGTGATCTTTTATGAGAACGTATTTCCTTATCAAAATTCAACACCGCAGCAGCCATCCACCATACCTTCAAAGCACTGCTCTCCTCTTCTGTTAATTCCCAGTTCAAAAATCTCTTATACCGCTCCTGCACCTCCCATTATGACTACCGCTACTCAGAACACCGCCCAGACTGCCCCATCTACAATCGTATATGAAGACATCTCCCTTTCTCCACAGACGTCGCCCAGCTCTCAACCTCAACCGTCTCTTCACAACACACCCGTATCTGTGCCTCCACGTCATCCCATGCAAACAAGACTAAGGTCAGGTATTTCAAAACCCAAACAAATTTTTGATCTTGCTGTCTCACAGAAGTCGCCCTCGACACCTTCATCCTTCACCGACGCAAAGAACTTTGCTCACTGGCGGGAGGCGATGTCTATCGAATACTCCGCATTACAGAAGCTTGGCACTTGGTCTCTTGTTCCAGCTCCACTCAACAAACCAGTGCTGGGCAGCAAATGGACCTACAAAATCAAGACTCTTCCAAATGGACAAATCTCCAGCTACAAGGCACGTCTCGTAGCCCTCAGCTGCTCTCAAGAATTCGGGATTAACTTCACAGAAACGTTTAGTCCAGTGGCTAAAATGGTCACCATTCGCATGCTCCTCACGGTTGTGTTGACCTCTAAGCATTAACCCAGCAGGAACAAAAAAAATCAAATTAAAATACCTGTAAAACCGCTGGATCCTCGAATAATGCCGAGATCGCGTTGATTCGGCGCCATTCGCATCACTTCCCTGCAAACCCGGCGCAAATCCTGCTCAAAACCAGCGATCTCGCCTCGACCGTGCTCCATCTTCGCGTCTATAAAACGAAGAGGGAGAGACTTCCATCGGCAGACCTCTCCCACGACTTCTTTCCCCATTCGCTTATCTCTCCTCTGTCCGACACCACTCTCTCCACTGCCGAATTCATCCGACCTTGCCCTCCTACACGACAGAACCCCCCTTCCTCCTCCGACTCCACACACAGAGCCGAAACTCTGCTCTGCTCTGCTCCCACGACACTCTTCTCCCGTGCGCTTCAGCTCTCGACTCTTCCTCCCCAAGTCTCCGACCTAACCCGACTACCTGAATTCCTCTACCTCTTGCCACTGCTCTCCGATCCAGTCCAGGGGTCCGACCGAGCTCTTCCCTCCTCTCCCACAGTCGCAAGCTCCCGATCTTTTCTCTACCCTAGCCGATGTCCAACCTCCTCTGGCCGAGAGAGAGAGAGAGAGAGAGAGAGAGAGAGAGAGAGAGAGAGAGAGAGAGAGAGAGAGAGAGGGTGAGGAAGAGTTCCCATACCTTGCCGAGCCTCACACCCGATATCCCTCTCTGCTTTGGCCGATCCATCTACCCGACTCCAGTTCTCTGGACGGGATTTCCCCCTGTCTGCTAGATCGGAAGTTATAACATTTGGATCGGAAGCAAGAGCAAGAGCTCACTTGCTCTTAAGGTAACTTTCTCCCTACCGTGCTCTTCTTCGGCCAAATCCTATAGATGTGCCAAAACAGAGGGTATATGAGGGAGAGAGCTTCTATTTCTTTTTATTATTAAACATTATTAATTATAATTAGGATTCACTAATTATAATTAATCATGTTTTATATTTATAATTAATAGTTATTTGTAATTAATTAACTATTATTAATTATAATTAAAAATTGATTAGTTATAATTATTAATTATAATTAATTAATGATTAATTATAATTACAATCAATTAATCATAATTAATTAATTATTAGTGATCAATTATTAATTATAATAAATTAATTAGCCATGAGTAATTATTTATAATTAATGATTTTTTTAATTAATTTTTATTAATTAATTATACTTCTATAATTAATTACTATTAATTAATTATTATTAATTATAATTAATCATTGTTAATAATTAATTATTAATCATTAATTATAATTAATTATGATTATTTGCTCTTGCCTCGATCCTCGAACCAACGCCGTCGACCCCGCGCAGGTATAATCCCTCCTAAGCCCTAAAACTCCGAGAACTGATTTCAACGCATTCGTCGAGACAACACGACCACCTATGCACGCTTTTCTTAGCGTGGTGGGAGGGAGTGCGTCCCGACGCTTACGACGAAGCGGGTAATCACCTAAATCCTTCTTCGAAGTCCGTATCGCCTTGGAAACCCCGCCTATGCATGCTTTTCTTAGCGTGGTGGGAAGGGATCCCGATGCGATGCGCACGACGAAGCGGGGATACCCATAAGTACCCGCTTGCGGAGAAATAACTGTTCTTTTAAAATATTTTCAAAAAAAAAACTTTTTTTTACAAACAAAATACCCATGCACGCTTTTCTTAGCGTGGTGGGGGATCGAAAAATTATACGGCCGCGGTGTCCTCGAAAGAGGGCATCTACCATGCACGCTTTTCTTAGCGTGGTGGGAAAGACCCAGTTTTCCGTAGTTTTCCCCTAAACGGGGGAGACGCCGGAAGGCTGCCGAAATTTTGGGTGAAAGTGATGCTACACTTGGACTTGATTGCACTCGGATGACATGCAAGAACGACGAATGGCTTGTACCTGGACTCATTTGAACTCAAAAGACATTAATAAAATGCTTAATTCAAACTCAAAACCAAGCTTGGATCAATTGTGGACTTGACTTGATCTAAAACAAGAACTTGATTTGAACATTAAGCCAACAAAGCTTGAACTCAAGTGAACTGCAGGGGACTTGTAGACATGCATTTGAACTTGAATAGAACAAAGTCACTTGAGATTTGTGGACTTGGTTTGAACCAAGTGAAAAGAGCTTGACTTGAAAATGATATCAAAACTTCAAATGGAATGTTAAGGACTATGCATAACTTGAACTCAAATGAACAAATACAAAGAATTTGAGTTTGAACAACAATCGATTTGAATTGAGTTTGAACTTGTGCAAGAAGGCATGATCATGCTTAGAATTGAATCATAAGTTGCAAAGCAATGAGCTCTAAATACAAATGAAATAGAAGAAAGCTTGCGAATCAAAGGAATGTGAGCACCATTCATTTACAAGATTGTAAAGAACATCATTCAATGACATAGTATTTCTCAACGAAATTGATGATTTACCAATAGTCATATATAAAGAATATGCAATGATCATGACCATTCACATGCAAAACATATGTTGAAGACTTGTGGTGGATAGAATAATGCACCATCAAGTAATGATCAATAGAGCTAACAAAGAGTATGACAATTTATGTACAAGCTACAATACAAGACCTTCAATAGATATTATGAATGATTCATGATATCCGTACTAGCTAAAGTGCAAACTTCCAATCGACAATAGCACTAATGTTCTTACTCTCATCATGGGTCAAATGATGATGTACTAGAAATATATATTGCATACTGATGAGCGCTTGGAATTGGCAATAAGAGATATACAATCAACACATGTATGAAGAGTACACTATATCCATAAGCAAAGTGAAGAGAATTTCTTAAGGAAGATTCCGATTATCATCAATAGCAATCGACAAACGGACCAATACATTAATTCAATACTACTTAGTTTCCTATACATGCTTCAAAGCTTTCTTGACAAATGAGATATAAATGTCAAAAAGGATAATGATTATAGGAAACTCTTCAAAGTCATTATCAAGGATGAGAAATCTGTGGTACATGTAACAATCTATACATGGATAATAGTGAAAGATCTGCAACATATACGATCTTTCAACAAAGACATATGTATGTGCCACATGCCACTTAAGGGTAGATACAGAAAGACTTCAGTAAATGCAGTATCCTGAAGTCAATTTCAATCTATGGAGTACATCTACCTACTTACCTATAGCAGTGAAGGATATACTATATGAGATCAAATACCACAACAAAATACATGAAGAATACGACAAGCGCAAGCTCTTACGACCCAAAGCAGGAGATTAGTTAGTGCACTACGAGCCACCTACAGAAAATCAACAAATAGTGCACGATAGTCTACCTGTACAAAGCAGCAAACAACTGATCCAGAAGCTGCTACGCCACGCCACCGGATCTGCAACATTCGTACAAGCAGATAGAAGGCGTCTATTCCAAGAATACCCCCGCACGTGCACTATAGTTTGTATACACATAGGCACACTAAAAGGGGTAAATGTAATCAAATACCCGCATGGGCCCCGGCGAGCGTTTTATTGGTACACATGTGACGTCTAGGGATGCTGCGCGGGTTGACAAGTGAATTCGAGTTCGAACCCATATCCTTCTATGCGATTCAATAGAAGTCGACAGGGTTCGAACCAACAACCAAATATACGGTTGTGGCGACCGTTATATTTGTCTTAGTAAATTCATATTAGGCCTTCAAGACCTATAACAATGAGAATTCACTATCAAAGGGCATAAAGCCTAAGAAACCCGATCCTCTGTCGACAGCCCGATAGAGTTGATAAGGTTCAATCCATAAAGGGAATGACCCCAAACACCCCGATAATGGCCGTGTTGAATGCAGATCTCAACCGGAGGGGTTAATTTCAGGCATTTTTCAAATGTCTCCTAAAAGTCCATTCACAATCCATAACTCCACAAACTCCACAAAATTCCAAAACCCAAAATTCCAAAAATATTCAAAATCCAAAAAAATATTTAAAAATGAAATAAATCCAACAACGCACTTAAAGCAAAGCCCATCCACCCTCCGCAACAGTCTGTCGGGTTGGACAAATTCAAATAAACTCTAGCTCACAAAGAGCCAAATGCCTAGTCGAAAATATCACTAGGATCCATTCTCAAACAATCTCTTGCCAGTAAGGACGTGGTATGTGTCCTCTAACCGGCAATTTCGCCGCCAAATGGCATTGCAGGTAAACGGTTATGACCCGGGGCCCTCTTAACCGAGTGGTTTTGCCACCAAATGGCACCACAGATAGCGGTTATGGCCAGAGCCAATACGCTCCTTAATGGCGTTAAATCCTTGAGATATGAATCAATAGAATATGATCGATAGGGCACAAAGTCCTCTGTAAGCTAAGGTGGATTTAAATTTGTCCCCTTAGATAAACATTCAACCCCGGTCTACAAGGTTCCCTTGGATGAAGCAACCCATGGCTGCCGACAAGGATCCTTCTGTCAGGTTGGGTCGACTACCTCCTTTGACTAAGTAGACCAGGGACCATGATGGCCCGGGATGACGGAACCATAGGATCTTGATCGGGTCCATCATCCATTCCCCCACCATCAGCTTTAAGTGCAGGATGGTGAAATTTCTACTTTAAATATCAAACTCTCTAAATTCCCAAATCCAAATCCAGTTCTCAAATACCCAAATCAAAACCTAATTTCCAAATCCAACTTCTACCAATATCCAAACCCATCGCTGCTACTATATGCCAGATAACACGTATTTTCTACATATCTGATTGACGACTAGCCTTAATCGAAAGTTCTCTCTCGTGATCGGGAGGGGTAATTAACTATAGAGGCTTGCGCCTATAGGAAACCAGAACTCAGATCATAAAGTCCTTGCAAAATGAGGGCGAAATCTCTGGGTAGTGTCTTATCTACAAACCCATCTGCCTTCCAAAATTTACCTCGGAACTTAGTTCGTTAAAACTCCCTCGCCGAATAAGAAAAGCGAGTGGAGGCCGAGGCCGAATTTTCGGAGCCCACAGGTTGCTTTGCATCATAACTGGCATGTAACTCAGTTAGACGTCTCGAACGCTTTCTTACACTGTGATCTACAAGATGAAGTATATATGAAGCAAACTCGAGGATTTGAGGATGCTCAGCACCCGTAATACGTCTGCAAGCTACACAAGTGGATCTACGGCTTAAAACAATCACCTCGACTATGGTTCCACAAACTGACAAAGTCACTTCAACTAATCGGTTTTACCTTCAGCAAAGAAGATCCTTCCTTATTACTCTACACAAAGGATAATGCTCGCGTCTTCATCCTAATATACGTAGATAATATACTGGTCACGGGAAATGACTCCGCTCAAATACAACTTACAATGAATCATATACAGTCAGAATTCCGAATCAAACAACTTGGAGATGTCTCCCTATTCCTCGACATTCAGGTGAGTCGAACCACTTACGGCTATTTTTTAACTCAAACACACTATGCAAAAGAAATTTTTTCTCAAGCAGGTTTTTCGGGCTGCAAACCTTCCTCAACCCCAGCGCTCACCAAACCGTCCAAGAATCAAGACGAGTCTCTCTTCACCGATCCACAGCTGTTCCGAAAATTGGCAGGATCACTTCAATATCTGTCCATCACCCGGCCAGATATTGCATTTACAATCAATTCCATCTGCCAACGAATGCATCAACCGAGGAACTATGACTTCTTAGCCCTTAAATGTTTGCTGCGATACATAGCACATCTGATTTCGGATTACCCATTCTGCGAGGATCTCTATGTCTCCGAAGCATTTTAGATGCCGACTGGGCAACCGATCCAGTAGAACGTAAGTCAATATCCGGCTACTGCACATTCCTTGGTCCCAATCTCCTTTCCTGGTCCGTCAAGAAACAGACGACAGTAGCTCGCTCGTCCACAGAAGCAGAATATCGCTCCTTTTCGTCAGCAATCTCTGATATTCTTTGGATTCGGCGGCTTGCGACTGAGTTTCTCATTCCTCCGACTCAGGCAACAAATGTGATGCCCCAGATATCAATAGTGAAAGGATTCGTCTAACATTCTGATCGAACTCCATTCCAGTTGCCTTGCTCGGATCTGAAAATTTTAAACACATATAATGAGCTTACAAAGCCCAGCAGGTCACCAAAGCCTACAACTGAAATCAAAGCACGGCGATGCTATCAATATGCAGGTCAATCAAATCAAGTCAATCAATGGTCAATGAGTCTATGCAATGCAAAAATCCATAGTCAATGAAATCAAATGAGGAAAGCAGTACGATAAATCTCAATCTATTCTAACAGTGAATCCATGCAGCAGTCAATACGGTGCAGAAATAATAACAACAGTGAATCTATATGCAAGATCAATAAATCCATAGGCAGTAGTAACAATGAATCTATAAGCAGAAATCAATGAATCTATAGGCAACAGTGTCAATGATTCTATACTATTCATGTCCATGCTATCAATGCAATATCTATATCCATCTATTTCTATATCAATGCTCAATGTCGATGCACAGCAATCAATCAGTGAAATCAATGAAATCGTACGATCTAGTAAATCCAATCAAGATCAATAAATCAATCAGAAATCAATAAATCGATGCATATTAGGAAATCAATACGATGCAATATCGTATACATGTAATTCCATACAATGGTCTTACTCGACAAGCACAAACACTAGTCATGATCAATAGTGCTGTTGTAGAATACATAGTGCTGTTGTAGAATACATATTGTTGTTGTAGATATCCATATTGCTGTTGTAGATATCCATACGTTGGTTTCAATCAATAAGAGTCGTCACTCTTTTGCCCGTCGGCCGCCCGTCGGCCGCCCGTCGGCCGCCCGTCGGCATATAAAACTCCTTATGACTCCAATCAATAGTGCTGTTGTAGAAATCCATTATCGATGTTTAAAGGAAAGCCCGTCGGCCCATCATCCTGTACAGGTCAATTCTATCTCCAACCAACGTTCAACCAGGTTCCCACTTGTCTTTCAGTATCAATCCATTCAATTAATAGTCAAAGCAATAATCGATGCAATAAGCAATATTAAAGAAATCTAGAACAATCATATCAATAGTCATACGCATATCAATTCAATCTATCAAATCCGGGAAAATCAGAAAGCATACGAAAATCGGGCAGAGTAACGGCAGTCTGTCAAATTTACACAAAAATCCTGCAAAAAGCACAAATTCTAAATTTCTCCAAATTACAGTAGAATATTCACGACATCAATACAAGACTATTATTCTATAGAATCCAAATCAAATCAAGTCCTGATATTTTTCTATTCGATTAAAATCGCGTCGAATCAATTCCGACCGGTAAAATCTTTGTAGAAAATAGTCAAATCGTGTACAATAGTCATATCTATAACATATCAAAAGTTGTGTGGTGAAAGTTGTGTCAAATCGAAATCATGTCCAAAATTCGACTACGAAAACACAAAACAATGCACAACTCGGTCAAAACTCAATATCTCTGAAAACAGAAATAGGATTCGGAGTCCTTACCACGAGATCTTCACTTTTCCCAACAGCGGCGTCAGACGAAAAGCGCTCCGCGGCCTCCGAAACCAAGCTTTTTCTTTTTTCCCTTTCTCTTTCTCTCTCCTCAAATCAGATATTTTGTTTTAAAATGATTTTCTCTCTCCTCAAAACGAGCTGATTTTCTTATATCATTAGGCTGATCGGCCCGGCCAATCGCCAAATCGTCCCGGGACGATCAAACCAAAATCAATCGTCCCGATCGTCCTGGACGGTTCCCAGAACTATTCTCAGGACGGTATTTTAAACAGTACAGATCGTCCTGGACGATCTCAATATCATCCCGGACGATCCTGGGAGGAAAATCCAAGTCAGAGAGGAACAGTAAGGGAACGAGGTTTCACAATCTCCCCACCTTAGAAAAATATCGTCCCGACATTTCCTTACAGGTGCGAGAAAAAAATGATGCAAAAACAAATCGATCTAAATCCAAATCCAAATCAAAACTCGTCGAAATCCAAACACACAATGCAATCAATCACATGTCAATCACTATGTATGCAGAATGAATCCATTCTATCAAACTATCAACCAAACCCTTTCACTACACTCGCTCTGATACCAACTGTGATGCCCCAGATATCAATAGTGAAATAATTCGTCTGACATTCTGATCGAACTCCATTCCAGTTGCCTTGCTCGGACCTGAAAATTTTAACCACATATAATGAGCTTACAAAGCCCAGTAGGTCACCAAAGCCTACAACTGAAATCAAAGCACGACGATGTTATCAATATGCAGGTCAATCAAATCAAGTCAATCAATGGTCAATGAGTCTATGCAATGCGGAAATCCATAGTCAATGAAATCAAACGAGGAAAGCAGTACGATAAATCTCAATCTATTCTAACAGTGAATCCATGCAGCAGTCAATACGGTGCAGAAACAATAACAACAGTGAATCTATATGCAAGATCAATAAATTCATAGGCAGTAGTAACAATGAATCTATAAGCAGAAATCAATGAATCTATAGACAACAGTGTCAATGATTATATACTATTCATGTCCATGCTATCAATGCAATATCTATATCCATCCATTTCTATATCAATGCTCAATGTCGATGCACAGCAATCAATCAGTGAAAACAATGAAATCGTACGATCTAGTAAATCCAATCAAGATCAATAAATCAATCAGAAATCAATAAATCGATGCATATTAGGAAATCCATACGATGCAATATCGTATACATGCAATTCCATACAATGGTCTTACTCGACAAGCACAAACACTAGTCATGATCAATAGTGCTGTTGTAGAATACATAGTGTTGTTGTAGAATCCATATTGTTGTTGTAGATATCCATATTGTTGTTGTAGATATCCATACGTTGGTTTCAATCAATAAGAGTCGTCACTCTTTTGCCCGTCGGCCGCCCGTCGGCATATAAAACTCCTTATGACTCCCATCAATAGTGCTGTTGTAGAAATTCATGATCAATGTTTAAAGGAAAGCCCGTCAGCCTATCATCCTGTACAGGTCAATTCTATCTCCAACCAACGTTCAACCAGGTTCCCACTTGTCTTTCAGTATCAATCCATTCAATCAATAGTCAATGCAATAATCGATGCAATAAGCAATATTAAAGAAATCTAGAACAATCATATCAATAGTCATACGCATATCAATTCAATCTATCAAATCCGGGAAAATTAGAAAGCATACGAAAATCGAGCAGAGTAACGGCAGTCTGTCAAATTTACACAAAAATCCTGCAAAAAGCACAAATTCCAAATTTCTCCAAATTACAGTAGAATATTCACGACATCAATACAAGACTATTATTCTATAGAATCCAAATCAAATCAAGTTCTGATATTTTTCTATTCGATTAAAATCGCGAAGAATCAATTCCGACCGGTAAAATCTTCATAGAAAATAGTCAAATCGTGTACAATAGTCATATCTATAACATACCAAAAGTTGTGCGGTGAAAGTTGTGTCAAATCGAAATCATGTCCAAAATTCGACTACGAAAACAAAAAACAATGCACAACTCAGTCAAAACTCAATATCTCTGAAAACAGAAATAGGATTCGGAGTCCTTACCACGAGATCTTCACTTTTCCCAACAGCGGCGTCGGACGAAAAGCGCTCCGCAGCCTCCGAAACCAAGCTTTTCCTCTTTTCCCTTTCTCTTTCTCTCTCCTCAAATCAGATATTTTATTTTAAAATGATTTTCTCTCTCCTCAAAACGAGCTGATTTCCTTATATCATTAGGCTGATCGGCCCGGCCGATCGCCAAATCGTCCCGGGACGATCAGACCAAAATCAATCGTCCCAATCGTCCTGGACGGTTCCCAGAACTATTCTCAGGACGGTATTTTGAACAGTACAGATCGTCCTGGACGATCTCAATATCGTCCCGGACGATCCTGGGAGGAAAATCCAAGTCAGAGAGGAACAGTAAGGGAACGAGGTCTCACAACAAAGCTTTACTGTGATAACACCTCGGCGATTGCTCTCGTAAATAATCCTGTATTCCACGCTCGCACCAAGCATATCGAGATCGATCACCATTTTATTCGTGATCACATCAAAAATGGCGACATTGATATAGCCCATATTAGCTCTACCGATCAGATCGCAGATATTTTGACCAAGTCCCTTTCAAGCAACCGATTCAACGACTTGCGTTCCAAACTAACCATTCGTTCACCGAATGGTTAGTTTGAGGGGGGCTGTTAAGGAACCGGTTCACATGTTAAAAAGAACCGGTCTCACTGTACTTTCTTGGCTTGTATTGTCTTTATATACTCCTGTAATGTACTGTTTAACTCAATGAAATAGTTTTCCTTCCTCTTACTTCTTCACCTGTCTTTCACCTGGCTCTCACCAGCCCGTGATTTCTATCATATAAGGCTTAATTAGTAATTATCTAATTAAGCGTTAGACTAAGAAAGAGTTAATTTTTTTCATTAATTGAATTTTTTTTAATAATATTATTTTAGCCTTCTTAGGTTCAGATTTCATTCTGTCTATAGAATGTATGAAAAAGGACTCGTGGCTCATTAGTTGAAGAGAAGTTTGTATATTCAAGGTCATGAATTTCAGCTATATACTGTACAATTTATTGCTTTTAGATTCAAAAAAATTAGAGATGCATCAATATGTTATTTTTAAAAAAATCTGAGCACCTAAACTACTAGACCTTCTGAAACAAACAAAACCAAAGACTTGGGCCGAAGATTAAAATTGAAATTAAGTACAGCCATCACAGTAAGCGACCCCACAACTTTTGCTTATGTACTGAAACCGAGTTTTAAAATCTCATTATAATTTAACCCTTTTAGTAGATGAATATAGTCTTTTTTGTCAATATGTACCCTTAGCATGCAAAATTGAAATCTATGATTAGAAATTATGTAGATTTCAATTATCTGCTTCTTCCTCTATGTGTATTCCGTCTGCCACTAAAATTATGAGTTTTCTCAGATAAGATTGGATAGAATCTTGTGCAAGCTCTTTGATAGAAAATACTTGAGTTCGCAAGTAACCCTAAGGTAATACTTGAGTTCGCAAGCAAACCTAACTCAAATCGGTGAACAAACAGCAACTGGACTGTCCACAGCTGGAAAAACACAGCAAACTGCTGTTTACAGCAGTAAAACAGCAGAACTTTAATGGAAAACTCAAAGCAAGACTTGTCTTCCACTAGATGATGAATAAAATAGCAAAGATACAATTGTTCTTCAATCCGAGAGGAAGAACAACTCTTCAATCTCCGGCAACGCCAAGAGCCCAAAGCAAAAGAACCCTATATCTCAAATTACAATTCAAAAGAACCCAATGCATTTGCTAAAGGGTAAAAGTTTGTTGAGTATTTCTAATCAACATTATGATATTTAGGAAATATTTTTATTTTATTACTTCTAAATGAAGGACCATTATTAGATATTGGATTGGGTTTAACATTTGCAAACCGTTGGATGGACTTAGTGATGTGAAGGGCAGTAGTGGAAGGAGAGCTGAAATGATGGAAGCGAATTGGGATAAGTTGGAGAAGAGGAAGAGAAAAGCAACAGCTAAAGTTGGAATGGGGGGAGAAAACAGGGAGTGGGGTGGGTCATTTCATCCATTCATAGAGAAATTATTATCTGATGACTTCCGAACTCCAATAGAAAAGGATCACATCGTTGTACATAGTGTATATATAAAAACACATACTGTTTATAAAGTTGGACACATCGTGTATTGATGATGTGGCTGTTCAAACTCTGCAGATAATAATCTCTCTTATTTATATACATAACTAGAATTTTTAAAGAAGATAGAGAGAAAGATAACCATGTCCCGAGTACATGAGAAAAAAAAAAACTGTTAATTACCTATAACCTTGAGCCTCCTGTGATATAATCAGCGAAGTTTCGATCATATTTTGCTTTGACTGGGCTAATTTTATTTTCTTTTATTTGTAAAGATATAGGCACCTTTAGAAATGTGTATGCTAAACTTAGATTGTACTGCCTTTGATTCATTAACCATCAATGGAAAGGGAAAAAAAGAAAGAAAGATTGGAATGATTCTGAAAGTTTTAAACTTATTTAGAGATGAATATAATATTATAAAATTAATAAGAAACTCATCTTAAAAGTTCATCTAAATAATTTTTCGATTGATACAACAACAACAACAACATTAAACATTTGTCCCATTACGTGGGGTATTTTGATCAATATCATGATATAAAATTTTTCCCCAATGAAAACTTATTGGACAGCAGAGGAAATTGAGGTTTTGTTTGGGACGGCTTTCTTACTGCTTCTTAAAGCAGCTTTTTAATACAAAAATTAAAAATTTTGTACTATAAAGCTAGTTTAAGAAGCAATAAGAAAGCCGTCCCAAACAAAACCAGAAGATGTTCGAAAATGAAGATTTATTATATATTATTATGAATATCAGTGCCCGTTTTGTGCTGTTGAATTAATTGCTTATTCATAACTTCGTCGCTCATAGTTTTTCTTCTTAAAAATGCAGGAAAAAAAGATGTTGAGTTTGCTTAAAGAATTTGTTCTGAAGGAAGCTGATAAGCTACGAAATCTAACCTGGAAGATGATCAGGATGAGTTATGATATGTGATCGAAATTCGAAATGTTTCTTTCCACTTGGATTTGGTTATTGTTTATTTACCAAATCACACGGCCAAAAATTCACCTCCTTAGTATTTTAAGTGTTTTTTTAAGTGATTTTCACCAGTTTTTTTGGTCGTAGTTACTGTGTTACATCAACTTAGCTTTTTCTTTTCCTGAAAATTGCAATTAAAATTCATGTTTTGGGAATCATTAAATGATATTTGTATTATATTTTTTACCTCAAATAATATGTATAATTTATCAATTTATTTGATATTTGTACTATATTTATCTAAAAGTTAAATCTAGTGCATTAATTTTGATAAAATATATAATCTAACGAAATAAAGTTGCATTTAGGTCATCAAAAGATTAATGTTTTATGTGACCAAAGCTGCTCATTCATCTATCAATCTTATCATCATTATCTCTATAATATTTAATTTTATTTTATGTTTCTCAATTTATATATTTTATGTTTATTGGGTTTTTTTATTATATTTTATCTCAAATAATATATATATATATAATTTTTAAAAGGTATAAGAAACGAAAATATAAAATTTTATGCATGTAACTTTCTTACTGATGTTTTATATGTATATTTTTTCTCTTTTTTCTCTATAATAATAATATTATTACTGATTTTTTATATAATTACTGATAGAAAATAATTAAAATTAATTAAAATGAAATAAATTTGCCAAAATACAATTTTTTTAATTATTACATATCATAAACTTTTATATTAAGCTAATAATAAAATTATAACTTAACATCAATTATATTTTAGAATTAATTACGACCTCGATTCAATTGAGCTCAAGTTGTACATCAAAAACAACCAATTTCATTTTCTATTCCATCTAACTTTCTCTACTAAGTATAGAACCAGTTTTGAAGAAAATAAGTAGAAATTGAACAAAACTCTTGAATCAGCTCTCAAATTTGTTCTCATAATGGGA
>JACXSL010000198.1:2500-5000 GCA_019514585.1 Dendrobium officinale
GAAGGAAACGGGTAATGTCTTATGGCACCTGGTGGGGGAACGTGGAGTTAGTTTCATTGGCTTGTTCGAGACTAAGATGGAAACCATTACTAGACTGGACATCGATAGGTTGGTGGGTAGGCAATGGGACTTTTGCTACCAACCGTCGGTGGGCAGAGCCGGGGGTATTCTTGTGCTTTGGAAGGGGGCGATTGGCGCGTTCCAAGTGCTTTTCCAGTCGAATCAATGTATCATGGGGACTATGAACAAGTCGAACTCGGTTGGGTGGGAGATTGCTATGGTCTATGCGAACAATGACAGATATGTCCGGAGACAACTCTGGGAGGACATCTCCCGCCATCATACTGCGGATGTCTCTTTGGTGGTTGGGGGTGATTTCAACTGTATTTTGGCGCCTGGGGAAAAGAAGGGTGGTAGACCATTCTTTTATTCACAAGCGGCGAGTGAAATGGGTGACTTTTATGGCGGCTAACGATCTGATTGATCCGGGGTTCACTGGTCCGGCCTACACTTGGTCTAACAATAAGGATGCTAGGAGCAGGATCTACTACCGGCTGGATAGGTTCTTGGTTAGCTCGGCCTTGCTGGACATGTTCCAGGGTCTGAAGGTGTCTCACTTAACTAGAATTGCTTCGGATCACTGCCCCATTCTTTGCTCCTTTCAGGAGGATGGCAATAGAAGGTACTCGCAGTGGATCAAGTTTGAAGATGTGTGGGCGACTTTTCCTAAAGCTTGGCAAATTGTGTCTGAGAAGTGGAAGGTAAATGATACGGGATCGGAGGCTACTAAATTGCAGAAGAAATGTAAACGATCATTAAGGGCGCTGTTCTTCTGGAGCAGGAACAAGATAAAGATGTTAAACCAGCTGAAAGATGATCTTGACGGGGAAATTAGGATCCTACAGGAGCTCGAATGCTCCCCGACCGGTATCTCTGAAATCCAATCGGAAACTTTGAGATATAAAGTGCAGTTACTGAAGGCTACGTTGGCTAGAATTACTATGTGGTGGGGGCAACGCGCCAAGGTGCGGTGGATTGAGGAGGGGGACGGGAATAACCGGTTCTTTCATTCCATGGCCTCCGCAAGACGGCGATCCAACCAAATTGAGCAGCTACAAACTTCGGACGGACTGATCACTACGGAGCAGGCTGACATCTTGCGGGTTGTTCATGATTTCTTTGCACAAAAGTGGAACTACACACCTATTATAGAGACGGGATGGCCCTCTTTGGATTCCCGGTTGGCGAGCATGGAACAATTTGCTGGGCACCTTGACAGGGAGATTACGCAGGAGGAAATCTGGCTGGCTATCAAATCTATGGGGCCGAACCGTGCGCCTGGTAGGGACGGAGTTACGGTATCCTTTCTTAAGGCCTTTTGGGACATTGTTGGTGAGCAAATTACGTCGGCGTGTTGGGAATTCTTTTCTTCTGGACAAATGGACCCGACTTGGAAGGAAACAATTGTTGTCCTGTTGCCGAAGGTGGATAAGCCGAACCATCCATCTAAATTTCGACCAATCAGCTTATGCCAAACCATCTATAAGATTATTGCAAAGATTCTTGTTGCCCGTATCAAGTGCATCCTGCCCAATCTGATTTCTGAAGAACAAGCGGCGTTTGTGCATGGTCGATCGATTTCCGATCATTGCCTTCTGGGGCAAGAAATTGTGAATAAATTCAGAGTGTCTAAATCCACTAGGGGCTGGATGGCTATGAAGGCGGATATGGAGCAGGCCTACGACAAAATGAGCTGGAGAACTCTTGAGTTGGTGCTCATGAAGATGGGTTTCCCCCTGAAGTTTCGCAATTGGGTGCTGAGCTGTGTGACCTCACCTCGGTTCTCTATTCTGGTCAATGGGACTCTTACGGAGGGGATTACGGCGGGCTGCGGGTTCAGACAGGGGTGCCCGCTTTCTCCCTACCTATTTATTATGTGCTCGGAGCTTCTCTCGTTGCACTTCCATCAAAACTACCAGGAGCTGGGCGTTCAAATCCGGACGGGGGGACCTCTCGTGTCCCACCTTCTTTACGCTGACGATGTTTTATTTTTTGCAGGGGTGACTACCGCCAATGTAAGGAAATTCTCATCAATCCTGGAGGACTACTGCAGCTGGACTGGTCAACGAATTAATAAGAAGAAATCTGCTATCATGTTTAGTAGACTTGTGCCCTCATCTACTAAAACTCGTCTGGCTAGGCTTGCGGGGTGCCGTAAGGTGGAGGAAATGGACTATCTCGGAGTCAAATTTGCAATGCGAAGGCTTACTAAGGCTGACTTATGTTTGCTGCTTCATAAGGTGAACACGCTAACGACCTCCTGGGGAACCCGTCACCTTTCCTTGGCTGGCAGAATCACGATGATCAACTCGGTGTTGATCCCTCTTTCGACCTATGCGGTGACGCACACTTTGGTGCCGCGGGGGGTTCTTGCTGAGGTGGAAAGACTTTGTCGAAGATTTCTATGGGATAAAGATATGGAACATAAGAGTACGCACTA
>JACXSL010000198.1:12500-15000 GCA_019514585.1 Dendrobium officinale
TAGAGTACTGGGATGAAGCCAATTTGGCTAGGCTGGCTATGGGTATTGGTGAACCTTTATTTATGGATGAGCAAACTAAGCTTTGGAACAGATGTGCATTTGCACGCATCTGTATTAGATTAGATTTGTCTAAGAGATTGCCTAAAGGCATTTGGGCTAATGGTTTGGAAGGTACCTTCTTACAATCCATTGAATATGAAGGAATCCCCCTGATATGTTTGAATTGTGGTAAGGTGGGACATAAGGCTGAATTATGCAAGGAGGTGCATGCCCAGACTAAGCAACAGGATTTGAAAATTGGTGAAGTGAAGAATCAGTTCTGTTCTAATGCTGATGGATTGGGTTTGGCTGCTGGTTCATCAGGTGGTGGCTCAAATTTTTCAATGGGGATAAAGGGTGCAGATTTCAGACATAATTTTGGGAAACTTCAAGAAGATGTTAGCTGTATGGATGTAGATGTTGATCATGGGGAATGGACAATTGTCACGAGGAGGAAGAGACCAAATGCTAGAGCAGGAGCTAAAACTTTTATGAGGGATAGTAAGCCTGCTGTATTGGCACCTAAAATGGTATGGAGAGAAGTCAGTAAGACACAGAAAGAGGTTGACGTTCTTGATGAGAAAGGATATGCTAAGGTTGTGGCAAAAGATTCTACTAATTCTGAAAATCATTTGATGGAGGTTACTCCTTCAGGCAATAAGTTACCTTGTGATATGTTGGTTGACAGCAAGTTGAATCCAAGTGGATTGAAATAGGAGGGCTCTAGTAGTATGGCTCAAACTCAAATACAGAATGTAAGATTGGATGGGTTGGGGAATTTGATGGATACAGAGTTGGATGCTTTTAAAAGTGTACCTCAAGATGGTGGGAATTTGAGGGTTTTGAGGAAGAACCGCAAGGATATGTTGGCCTCCCCTGCTCAGCTCTTGATTCCTAAAGCATTGAGATTCTCAGATGGTAAAGCTGGTGTTAAGAAAGGATTGAATAAACAGTTAGGAATTCTAAAGACTGCACAAAGGAAATGGGTCATATTGGCCCCCATCAAAAGGTGCCTGGGATCAGAAGGAGTAAGAAGTCTAATGATGGAATGGTTTCTTCATCAATTGAACAGTTTGTGAAGGTGGTTGATAAATCTGTTGATTACAAATTTAAGGAGGTAAACCATGCCGAGCAATGGCAAGATGTTTTTTCTGAAGCTTTTTGCGGCGGGGACGCTTCCCATTTTGTTGATCATGTTTAACATCCTTTGCTGAAATATTAGAGGTGCTCGTAAGAGGAAGACGGGCAATTACTTACGGCACTTAGTGGGGGAGTTTGATGTTAGTTTCATTGGCTTGTTGGAGACAAAGATGGAGTCATTTAGCAGGAAAGAAGTTGATAGTATTGTTGGCTTGGATTTGGGAGTTTGTTTTTGAACCTGCTGCTATTGGTAATGCAGGTGGCATTTTAATCTTGTGGAAAGTTGTTGTTCTCTCCTTCCATATGTTATTTAATACTAACCAATTTATTATGGGGAAGGTTAATGGTACCAATGGTATGTTTTTGGAGGTTGCAGTTGTTTATGCTAATAAAGACAGATATGTAAGGAGGCATGTTTAGGAAGATATTTCAAAGGCTCATAATTTGGATGCTCCCTTGTTAGTTGGGGGGGATTTCAATTGCATCATGTCATAATAAGATAAAAAGGGAGGAAAGGCTTTTCATTTCTCTGGAGCTGCAGGTTATATGGCTGATTTTATGGCAGCTAATGACTGGGTTGATCCAGGTTTTTCTGGTCTTGCTTTTACATGGACTAACAACAAGGATGCGAGGAGTAGAATTTACTCTAGATTGGACCGGTTTTTTGTTAGCTCTTCAATCTTAGATTCTTTCCAAGGGTTGAAGGTAAGACACCTTAGCAGAATTTCTTCTAATCAATGTCCTATTTTGTGCTCTTTTTAGATTGAAGTGAGGCAGAAGTATTCTCATTGGATTAAGTTTGAAGATGTTTGGATATCTTATCCTAAGGTTTGGCAATTAGTATAGGATAAATGGAGAGTGGATGATGAAGGCAATGAAGCTCTTAAGCTCAAGAAGAAATGCCAAAGAACTCTCAAAGCTCTTTTTTTCTGGAGTAGGGATAAAATCAAAATGCTAAATCAATTGAAGGATGAGCTTGACATGGAGACTAAAAATATACAGGAATTGGAATGTTTACCTGGTGGGTTAACTGAAGTTCAAGCTGAAGCTTTAAGGTATAAGGTTCAATTGTTGAACAGTACTCTTGCTCGTATTATGTCTTGGTGGAAGCAACGAGCAAAAGTAAAATGGCTTGAAGAGGGTGATGAGAACACCAGGTTCTTTCATTCAATGACATCGGCTAAAAGGCGGAGTAATTGTATTGAAGCTTTAAAGCATTCTGATGGATCAACTGTAACAGAACAAATGCAGATCTCTGATATGATTCATTGCTTCTTTGAAAAGAAATGGTGTGGAAATGCTATTGTGGAGGATGGGTGGC
>JACXSL010000198.1:20000-25000 GCA_019514585.1 Dendrobium officinale
AGGTTGGTAGCTTCATGAGAGAAGATGGTCTGGTAAATTTAGATCTTAATGAAGCAAGAACAAATGTTAGCAAGCTTAGCAGGACACTGGTTGGAAGCCTGTTGGGACGTCGTCTCCCTTTTTATATTGTTCAGAATGAGCTTCAAAGGAAGTGGGGTCATCTTGGGCTTACACAGGTTACTACCATGGGATCGGATTGCTTTTTGTGTTGGTTTGAGAGTAGAGAAGCCAGGGATGATGTATTGCTTGGGGGACCTTGGTATGTAGCTGGACAAATCATTGGAGTTGAACAATGGGCTGCTGGACTATCCTCTAAATCTTTGAGAGGATTTACATCGCCGGTTTGGATCAGGTTACCAAATTTACCTTTGGAGTATTGGGGGGCTTCCAATCTTGCGAGGTTGGCGGCAGGCATTGGGGATCCTTTGTTGATGGATGAGCAAACGAAGCTATTGAATAGGTGTGCTTTTGCTCGTGTTTGTGTGCGTTTGGATTTGTCAAAAAGACTTCCTAAGGGAGTTTGGGCTAACGGGTTGAATGGAAAATTTTTTCAACCCATTGAATATGAGGGAATTCCTTTAATTTGTTTGAAGTGCGGGAAAGTGGGACATAAGGCCAGAATTGTGTAAGGAGATCCTTGTTCAGCCCAAGCAACATGTTGTTCAGACCAGTGGTATGCAGATGTAGGATAGGCCGGGGGGCTCGGTAGATGTTAAAGGAAGTGGTCAGGGTGATTTGGAAGAAGCTGTTACAGTTGCTGGAGCTAATCCGGCTCATAAGAGTTGTTCTGATGTTGATAATGATGAGGGTGAATGGACCATTGTTACTAGAAGAAGAAGACCAAGTAATGCTAAAGTTGGGAATAGAACACAAACAGCTAGTGCTAAGCCAGCCGTTCCAACTAAAGCTGTTTGGAGAGAGGTACCTAAGGAGCAGGAAAATGTTGAACAAGGTGGGCCTGTTCAGTCTTCAATTCTGAAAACTGAGCAGCAGGATAAGGGAAAGTCAGTGTTGAATTCTATTGGTATGGAGCCTTCCCTGGAAAAGCAGGTTGTTCAAAATATGGATATTCCTTCTCAGGAGCTGGGTGCTAACGGTGTGAATTCTGGTGGAATGAATCATTCATATGCGTTGAGAAGGGTGGGAAGAAGGAACTGGAAAGATAAGAGCAAGGTGTTGTCCCCGTCCCAGAAGCTAGTTCCTAAAATTCTCAAATTTTCTGATAGTAAGAGTGGGGTGATGAAACCGAAATTAAAGCAGGGAAGAAATTCTATTGTTACAAAGGAAATTGCACAAATTGGCTCTATTTTGAGAATGCCACGTATGAGGAGGAAGGCTATAGATGCTGAATTGTCAGCTTCTACTTTTGAACACTTAATTAGTGTGAGAGATGAGCTGGGTTGTTTAACAGATAAGGAGAAAGCTATGGGGGTTCAAAATTCTCAACATTCCGTGGAGATTGGTGAACAGATGAATAGCCATGAGATGGTTATGGGTGAGGTGGATGCTCACATGAATGATGATGTTAATAACTGCGGCGGGGACGCTTCCCCTTTGTTGAATCATGTTTAACATCATTTGTTGGAATTGTAGAGGTGCTCGTAAGAAGGAGACGGGTAATTACTTACGGCACCTAATAAGGGAACATAATGTTAGTTTTATTGGTTTATTGGAGACTAAGATGGAGTCCTTTGATAGAAAAGATGTGGACAAGTTGGCAGGACGTGACTGGGAATTTTGTTTTTCAATCGTCCATTGGCAATGCAGGGGGCATCCTAGTGTTGTGGAAGAGTAGTGATCTTTCCTTTCTTGTTTCTTTTCAAGCTAATCAGTATATCATGGGGAGGTTAAAGATTACTGATAGAATTGATTGGGAAGTAGCTGTGGTTTATGCTAATAAGGATAGACATACCAGGAGGATTGTTTGGGATGATATTTCCAAAAACCATACGATGGGGGTTCCATTGTTGGTTGGTGGAGACTTCAACTGCATTATGGCACAGGCAGAGAAGAAGGGGGTAAAGCTTTTCATTTTTCCCCAGCTGCAGGTGATATGGCTGATTTCATGTTGACTAATGACCTTGTTGATCCTGGATTCATTGGTCCTAGTTTTACATGGACTAACAACAAGGATGCTAGGAGTCGTATTTTTTCCAGGTTGGATCGTTTTTTGGTGAGTTCTTCTATTCTTGATGTGTTCCAGGGATTGAAGGTTAAGCATCTTACCAGACTTGCTTCAGATCATTGCCCTATTCTTTGTTGTTTGATGGAAGATGTGAAGAAGGCTTGCTACCATTGGATTAAATTTGAAGATGTGTGGGCCAGCTACCCTTTTGCTTGGCATTTAGTGGGGGAGAAGTGGAAGGTGGAAGATCTGGGCAGTGAATCCTTTAAGCTTCAAAGGAAATGCCAAAGGTCTTTGAAGGCTTTGTTCTTTTGGAGTAAGAACAAGCTTAAGAGCCTTAATCAATTAAAGGAAGACCTTGATAAAGAAATTAAGATTTTACAGGAGATTGAATGTGGATCGAGTGGTCTTTCTGAGGTGCAGGAAGAAGCATTGAGGTATAAGGTTAAATTGTTGAACAATACTCCTCACTCGTATTATGACTTGGTGGAGACAAAGAGCAAAGGTGTTGTGGATTGAGCAGGGGGATGGGAATACCAACTTTTTCCATTCTATGGCATCGGCTAGGAGGAGGTCTAAGAGCATTGATTCCATCAAGCTGGATGACGGGTC
The DNA here is from genome assembly GCA_019514585.1 of Dendrobium officinale. Taxonomy (NCBI): domain Eukaryota; kingdom Viridiplantae; phylum Streptophyta; class Magnoliopsida; order Asparagales; family Orchidaceae; genus Dendrobium; species Dendrobium officinale. The sequence continues at coordinate 22,738 of JACXSL010000198.1, forward strand.
ACTGGTATCTGAGCAAGGTGATGTCTCTATGGTGTTCTATAAGTTTTTTCAGCTTAAATGGCAGGGGCAGTCAATTGTGGAGGACGGGTGGCCTTCTTTGGAAATTCATAGGAGTTGTGTTGCAGAATTCAAAGACTTCCTGGAAGGTGATGTTACTGAGGAAGAAATATGGTCAGTTATTTGTTCCTTGGGCTAGAATAAGGTGCCTGGGAGGGATGGAGTTACTGCTTCATTTTTCAAATTCTTTTGGAGCATTGTGGGGGAGCAGGTTATGAAGGCTTGTTTGGAGTTTTTCAATTCTGGATGCATGGATCCAAGGTGGAAGGAGACAGTTATTGTTCTTTTACCAAAGGTTGCTAATCCTGATCAACCGTCCAAATTTAGACCGATAAACTTGTGCCAAATGATTTACAAAGTTGTTGCAAAGGTGATTGTTAATAGATTGAAAGGCATTTTGCCAGATTTGATTTCTGAGGAACAGGCGGCCTTTGTTCAGGGGAGATCAATTTCAGACCATTGCATGTTGGGGCAAGAAATGATGAATAAGTTTAAGACTTCTAAATCAGCTAAGGGGATGTTGGCATTGAAAGTGGACATGGAGCAAGCGTATGACAAGATGAGTTGGAGGACTTTGGAGCTTGTTTTGATTCGTATGGGGTTCCCTTGTAGATTCAGGAATTGGGTTCTGAGCTGTGTTCAAAGCCCAATTTTTTATATATTGGTGAATGGACAGCTAACGGATGGAATTGTGGCAAATTGTAGTTTTCGCCAAGGATGCCCGCTGTCCCCTTATTTGTTCATCTTATGCTCGGAGCTTCTTTATGCCCACTTCCACCAAAATTTCAAGGAGCTTGGAGTGCCAATCAGTGTGGGGGGACCTCTGGTCTCCCACATGCTTTATGCTGACGATATTTTGTTTTTTGCAGGTGCTAATATACCAAATGTGAAGAAGATTACTTCAATTTTGGAGTCCTATTGCTCGTGGACAGCTCAAAGGGTGAATAGAAGTAAATCTTGCATTTTGTTCAGCAAATGCACCTCCTCTTCTACCAAGTCTCGCCTTGCAAAAATGACTGGATGTCGGAAGGTGGAAGAGATGGAATATTTAGGCATTAGATTGGCATTGAGAAGACTCTTGAGGAAAGATTTTGCTCCCTTGTTGCAGCAAGCCTCGGCCAAGACATTAGCATGGGGGGACAAGACATTTATCCATGGCTGGGAGAGTCACCTTAATAAATTCAGTTTCTTCTTCCTTCTTCTGTTTTTTTTGGTGACACATTCGCTTGTTCCTAAATCTGTTCTAAATGATGTGGAGAGAATTTGTAGAAACTTCTTATGGGATGCTGATGCTAATCACAGAGGAATCCATTATGCCTCTTGGGAAAGTGTTTCAAGACCAAGGAGGTTAGGGGGACTTGGTTTTCATGCAAATGTTAATTGGATGGGTCCCCTCAGAGCTCGGGTGGCTTGGAATTACATCAGTAAGCCGAATTCTATGTTTCACAGGTGTATGGAACGGAAGTATGGTAGTTGGCCTTGGGTTTATGAGTATGTTCGTGGAGATTCAACTGTATGGAGATTAATCTGTCATGGGGCCATTAGTTTGAGCTGCTGTGTGAGATGGCAAGTGTGCAATGGGGATAAGATTGACATTTTGAATCACATTTGGATATGGGATAGAGCTCTATCATCTTGGCCAACTTTCTGTGATATAGCTGCTATTGAGGACCTTGCGGTTTCAGAACTCCTGACATTGGACGGTGGCTGGGATGTGCAAAAGCTGAGACTCTGGTTTGGTGAGAGTCTTGTTGAGAGAATTATGGAGGTAAAAATCTGCAACAATTTGGGAGAGGATACTTTGGAGTTAATTAAGTATCCTATTGGTTCTACTGTTTCCGCTTTAGTTTATAACAACAGATTTCAGGAGGAGGATGATCCGAGCTGGGCCATTCAAAAATCTAGGTTGAAACTGAAGGAAAAGTTGTTTTTGTGGAGGGTATATAGAAATATTGTTCCTACCAACTGCTGGCTACGTGATAGGGGCTTTGTGGTGAATGTCCAATGCCCTGTTGGATGCTGTATGGATGAAGATCTAAACCATGTTACAACTACATGTAAACAGCTTTTAGATATTCTGGATGTGTTGAATGGTTGGGGATTTTATATCCCACGGTTCACTGATTTGCATGAGCTGCAGGTGGCATTAAAGGAGGATGCTAATGTGTAAAATATTGGATTACATATGTATTGTGTTTCTGTTTAT
>JACXSL010000198.1:30000-35000 GCA_019514585.1 Dendrobium officinale
AGTGGGGTAAATAAGGTAATGGATAATCCTATTTTCGAACATGATTTACCTCTATTTATGTTTGGTAGTATGTGCCGTATAAAAGATCTTGGTAAAGTGTCTTTGCCTTTGGAGGTTGATGCAGCTGGAACCAAGGTTGAACGGGGTAAGCCTTGTTTAAACTTTGGTGTTATGGGTAAATTGCCTAAGGTTATTGAGTTGCAGATGGATAGGGGTGAACGGGTTGGTCTTGGATGCAAAGACACCCTCAATAATGCAGAATGCAAAGCAGGCGTTTGTGGATATGGCCCTATTGATGAGTTTCCTTCAATCCAAACTTGGAAAACCCCGATTGTTGGCAAGACGATTAAGCATGAAAATGAGGAGATGAAAGCTGCATCGAATGCATGGAAGAAGTCTACTGCAGTTAAATTGAGTGTGGTTGATAAGGTAGACAGCTTTTTAAGGAAGGGTGGATTGGTTAATTTAGACTTAAACAAAGCAAGGAGTAATATTCAGAAGTTGGATAGAGCATTGGTTGGCAGTCTTCTTGGATGACGACTCCCATTCTGGATGGTGCAGAATGAGCTTAATAGGAAATGGGGGCATCTGGGGTTAACTCAGATCACGCCGATGGGTGCTAATTGTTTCTTATGTTTGTTTCTTAACATGGAAGCTAGAAATAATTTTTTGATTAGTGGACCAAGGTATGTTGCAGGTCAAATTATTGGTGTGGAGCAGTGAAAAACTGGATTATCTTCCAAATCTTTGAAATGTTTTACATCTCTAGTTTGGATAAGGTTACCAAACTTACCATTAGAGTACTAGGATGAAGCCAATTTGGCTAGGCTGGCTATGGGTATTGGTGAACCTTTATTATGGATGAGCAAACTAAGCTTTGGAACATATGTGCATTTTCACGCATCTGTATTAGATTAGATTTGTCTAAGAGATTGCCTAAAGGCATTTGGGCTAATGGTTTGGAAGGTACCTTCTTACAACCCATTTAATATGAAGGAATCCCCCTGATATGTTTGAATTGTGGTAAGGTGGGACATAAGGCTGCATTATGCAAGGAGGAGCATGCCCAGACTAAGCAACAGGATTTGAAAATTGGTGAAGTGAAGAATCAGTTCTGTTCTAATGCTGATGGATTGGGTTTGGCTGCTGGTTCATCAGGTGGTGGCTCAAATTTTTCAATGGGGATAAAGGGTGCAGATTCCAGACAGAATTTTTGGAAACTTCAAGAAGATGTTAGATGTATGGATGTAGATGTTGATCATGGGGGATGGACAATTGTCACGAGGAGGAAGAGACCAAATGCTAGAGCAGGAGCTAAAACTTTTATAAGGGATAGTAAGCCTGCTGTATTGGCACCTAAAATGGTATGGAGAGAAGTCAGTAAGACACAGAAAGAGGTTGACATTCTTGATGAGAAAGGATATGCTAAGGTTGTGGCAAAAGATTCTACTGATTCTGAAAATCATTTGATGGAGGTTACTCCTTCAGGCAATAAGGTACCTTGTGATATGTCGGTTGACTGCAAGTTGAATCCAAGTGGATTGAAATAGGAGGGCTCTAGTAGTATGGCACAAACTCAAATACAGAATGTAAGATTGGATGGGTTGGGGAATTTGATGGATACAGAGTTGACTGCTGTTAAAAGTGTACCTCAAGATGGTGGGAAGCTGAGGGTTTTGAGGAAGAACCGCAAGGATATGTTGGCCTCCCCTGCTCATCTCTTGATTCCTAAAGCATTGAGATTCTCAGATGGTAAAGCTGGTGTTAAGAAAGGATTGAATAAACAGGTTAGGAATGCTAAAGAACTGCACACAAAGGAAATGGGTCATATTGGCCCCCTTCAAAAGGTGCCTGGGATCAGAAGGAGTAAGAAGTCTAATGATGGAATGGTTTCTTCATCAATTGAACAGTTTGTGAAGGTGGTTGATAAATCTGTTGATTACAAATTTAAGGAGGTAGACCTTGCCGAGCAATGGCAAGATGTTTTTTCTAAAGCTTTTTGCGGCGGGGACGCTTCCCCTTTGGTTGATCATGTTTAACATCCTTTGCTGGAATTGTAGAGGTGCTCGTAAGAGGAAGACGGGCAATTACTTACGGCACTTAGTGGGGAAGTTTGATGTTAGTTTCATTGGCTTGTTGGAGACAAAGATGGAGTCATTTAGCAGGAAAGAAGTTGATAGTATTGCTGGCAAGGATTGGGAGTTTGTTTTTGAACCTGCTATTGGTAATGCAGGTGGCATTTTAATCTTGTGGAAAGTTGTTGTTCTCTCCTTCCATATGTTATTTAATACTAACCAATTTATTATGGGGAAGGTTAATGGTACCAATGGTATGTTTTTGGAGGTTGCAGTTGTTTATGCTAACAAAGACAGCTATGTAAGGAGGCATGTTTAGGAAGATATTTCAAAGGCTCATAATTTGGATGCTCCCTTGTTAGTTGGGGGGGATTTCAATTGCATCATGTCATAATAAGATAAAAAGGGAGGAAAGGCTTTTCATTTCTCTGGAGCTGCAGGTGATATGGCTGATTTTATGGCAGCTAATGACTGGGTTGATCCAGGTTTTTTTGGTCTTGCTTTTACATGGACTAACAACAAGGATGCGAGGAGTAGAATTTACTCTAGATTGGACCGGTTTTTTGTTAGCTCTTCAATCTTAGATTCTTTCCAAGGGTTGAAGGTACACCTTAGCAGAATTGCTTCTGATCACTGTCCTATTTTGTGCTCTTTTCAGAGTAAAGTGAGGCAGAAGTATTCTCATTGGATTAAGTTTGAAGATGTTTGGATATCTTATCCTAAGGTTTGGCAATTAGTATAGGATAAATGGAGAGTGGATGATGAAGGCAATGAAGCTCTTAAGCTCAAGAAGAAATGCCAAAGAACTCTCAAGGCTCTTTTTTTCTGGAGTAGGGATAAAATCAAAATGCTAAATCAATTGAAGGATGAGCTTGACATGGAGACTAAAAATTTACAGGAATTGGAATGTTTACCTGGTGGGTTAACTGAAGTTCAAGCTGAGGCTTTAAGGTATAAGGTTCAATTGCTGAACAGTACTCTTGCTCGTATTATGTCTTGGTGGAAGCAACGAGCAAAAGTAAAATGGCTTGAAGAGGGTGATGAGAACACCATGTTCTTTCTTTCAATGGCATCGGCTAAAAGGCAGAGTAATTGTATTGAAGCTTTAAAGCATTCTGATGGATCAATTGTAACAGAACAAATGCAGATCTCTGATATGATTCATTGCTTCTTTGAAAAGAAATGGTGTGGAAATGCTATTGTGGAGGATGGGTGGCCCTCCCTTCGTTCTCATTGTGATAGCTTGGTTGGAGTGGCGGGTTTTCTGGAGAATGAAGTCACTAAGGAGGATATCTGGGCAGTTGTTTGTTCTCTGGGCAGAAATCGAGCTCCTGGGAGAGACGGCGTAACAGTCTCCTTTTTCAAGAGTTTTTGGGAGATTGTAGGGGAACAAGTTACCAAGGCTTGTTTGGAATTCTTTGACTCAGGATTTATGGATCCTTCTTTGAAGGAAACGGTTGTGGTTCTTGTGCCTAAAGTCAAAAATCTTGAACATCCATCTAATTTTAGACCCATCAGCCTCTGTCAGTCAATTTACAAAGTGGTTGCAAAGGTTTTTAGTGAACAGACTTAAAGGGGTGTTGCCTAAGCTTGTTTCTGAGGAACAGGCTGCATTTGTCCCAGGGAGATTTATTTCCAACCATTATTTGTTGGGGCAGGAGGTAATTAATAAATTCAAAATCTCTAAAGCTTCCTCGGGCTTTTTTGCGTTGAAAGTGGACATGGAGCAAGCTTATGACAAGATGAGCTGAAAGACATTAGAGCTGATTATGAGGCGTATGGGGTTCCCTCAAAGGTTCTCTGCTTGGGTTTTAAAGTGTGTCCAATATCCTAAGTTTTCTATTTTGATCAATGGACAACTTTCAGATGGGATTGTTGCAAAATGTGGATTTCGGCAAGGGTGTCCCTTGTCACCCTATCTATTCATTCTTTGCTCCGAGTTGCTTTCACTGCATATCCACCAAAACTATCAGAAGATGGGAGTTTCTATTAGTGGTGGGGGACCTCTAATCTCTCACCTACTTTATGCTGATGATGTTTTTATTTTTGCAGGTGTTTCTATCCTAATCTTAGGAATATCATCTCCATTATGGAAGAATATTTTTCATGGACGGGGCAGAGGGTGAATAGAAGTAAATGTGCCATTCTATTCAGAAAGAAGGTTTCTTCTACTATAAAGTCCAGGTTGGCCAAGATTGCAGGCTGTAGAAGAGTGGCGGAGATGGAATATTTGGGGTTAAAGTTTGCTTTGAGAAGGCTTACAAAGGTAGACTTTGCTCCATTAATACAGAAGGTGCGCAGTCATACGTTGGCTTGGGGGATCAGACACGTGTCCTTAGCTGGGAGGATTACATTGATAAATTATGTACTGATTCCAACATATGTTTATGTTGTGTATCACACAATTGTGTCAAAATCTGTGATGAATGAGATGGAAAAGATTTGTAGGAGCTTCCTATGGAATGTTGATGCAGAACATAGAAGCATTCACTATGCTTCATGGGAGAATATTTCCAGACCAAGGAGGAAAGGTGGATTGAGTTTCCATACTAGTGCCAAGTGGGTTGGACCATTACGTGCAAGAATTTCCTGGGAATATATTTGTAAGCCTTTGAATATATTTCAGAGATGCATGGAACATAAATATGGAAGATGGACGTGGGAGTATGAAGGCAAAAGAGGGGATTCTATTAGCTGGAAAGTTATCCTGGATGGAGCCACCAGTCTTGGTCCCTGTATCCGGTGGAATGTTGGTAATGGTTGTGATATTCATGTTTTGAATCATATATGGATATGGGATAGGGCCATTTCTTCTTGGCCTACGTTTTGTGATATCACAGCAATTGAAGACTCTCGGGTTGCAGATCTTATCACGTTGGAGGGAAACTGGGATAAGTCAAAGCTGCTGTCTTGTTTTGGGAAGCT
>JACXSL010000199.1:0-25000 GCA_019514585.1 Dendrobium officinale
AGCACATTTTAGTGGGTTCATTTTGAGATTGAATATTTTGATCCTTTCAAATATAATTCTCAAATCTTGGAGGTGATCTTTTTGATCTTTACTTTTGATAACAATATCATTTATATAACATTCAACTTTTTTGGTGGATAAGCTCATGAAATATATGCATCATGGCCCTTTGGTATGTAGCACCAGTATTCTTTAAATCAAAGGACATGACTGTGTAGCAAAATTTGTCGATTGGAGTTCTGAAATATGTATGTGTTTTATCTTCAGGTGCCATTTTGATTTGGTTATATCCTGATGACCCATCAATTAGAGAGAATATATCATAATTAGACGTTTTGTCAACTAACAGTTCTGATATTGGAAGTGGGAAGTAGTCTTTTGGATATGCCTTATTCATGTTCCGAAAGTCGATGCATATGCAAATTTATCCATTCTTCTTTTTCACCTGAATAATGTTGGCTATCCAATCAACATATTTTTCTTCTCGAATGAAACATGCTTTGATGAGCTTCTTGGTTTCTGCAACCACTTGCTCTTCAATTTCTAATCTCATTAGCCTTGGAGCTTGTTTAATAGGTCCTGCACCTAGTTTGATTGCTAATTTATGAACAGCTATATTAGGGGATAAGCATGGCAATTCATCATGTGTCCAAGCAAAGCAGTCCTTGAAATCATTGAGTAATGCTTTCATTTTTTCAAGTTTATTTTTGGAGAGAAGAGCACTGATAAAGGTCAGGCAAGGGTCCTCATTAGTTCCCAAGTTTATTTCTTTTAGCTCATCCATGGTAGCGGTCTGTCCATCATCTTCAAGTTCTTTTGGTGCAGGTTTAGCCTCCATATCTTTCTCTTTATTTATATATGTATTTTTAGTAGTTAGATATTTATCTTTTATCGCATAACATGTATTTTGCTCAGTGTGTTCTACCGCCATAAATCCCAAGCCTTTTTTATCATGATTACCCATTTTTGATAATTTGTGACACTACATTCTTTGAAAGAAATGTGCTTGTATCCAATTAACCATATTATGAACTCCAGCTTTTTGTATTATTTGTTGAATTCTATTGGAACAATATCTAGGCATTTCTGTATGAATTATTTCTACATCTTCATCAAAATTCCCAAGCTCATTGATTTATCTTCTTTATACTCTCCAAATTTGTTGAATAAGCTTCTCGGTCCACTACTTCCATATAGGGGAGGTAAATAAAATATTTTTAGCTCTTCAACATTATGAACATCGCGGGATATAATTTCTCTAAAATATTGTGGAGGGATTAGTGTAACTACAAAAGTATTCTCCCTTGATTTTTCTTTAATCAAAGGCTTGTGGGTTTCAGAGGTATCATCATCTTCCTCCGTGTCACTTCCTAAATGGAGTACAAATTTATTTGATCTAGATAGTGTATTAATCATTTTAGGAAGAATTGATGTCACGCTCTTTCTCCCTATAAGCTTTTCTTCAACTTCTTTGGAATGCTTTGTATTCCTTTAGGTAGATGTTTGACTTATGAAGATTGTTGAGTCTTGTAATTTGGTTGTTAAACCTAAGTGAATGTCCCAAGGCTACCAAGAGGGGGGGTGAATTGGTACTTTAAAAATTTAAGTCCCCTTTTGAAAATTAAGTTGAACCGAAATAAAAATTTCTTTTAAGTTTTTCTAGAAAAATATTTTTCAACCACAAATTTTTAAAACTAAAATTTAAAGTGCGGAAACGTAAAAATAGTAAAGTAAATGACACCAGATTTATAGTGGTTCGGTCTAAAACCAGACCTACATCCACTCCCCAGAGACACCCTCTGAGTATTGCACTAATACCAATAGTGACTCTCCTTTTGCACACACAGCAAAGCGGAGAAGCCTTTACAACACACCGTTTTCACCACTCCCCAGTGCGGTAGAGAACCATCGTCCTTTTACACAATCCCCAGTGTTGGCAGAGAACCGTCCGTCCTTTCACACTATCCTCAGTGTTGGCAGAGAACCGTCGTCCTTTCACACTCTCCTAGTGTGGGCAGAGAACCCTACGGCTGTTTACACTCTCCAAGTGTAGGCAGAGAACCCTTCGACTATTCACACTCTCTAAGTGTAGGCAGAGAACCCTTCGGCTGTTCACACTCTCCAAGTGTCGGCAGAGAACCGGATCTCCTTGACAGATCTTCTCACAAGAATCTAGAAGGAAGAAGGAAAAGAGTGAAGTAATCCCAATTCACAAGTAGAGATTCTTACCTTTGAAATTCAAGTGAAGCCTTCTCGCTCCAGTGGTAGGAATCCTCCTTTGAATGCTCTCTTTCACTCTCTCCTTGGCTATTCTCTCAAGAGGCACGAAGATCAAATGATAAAAAGATTGGGTGGCAGTCTAATTTGGACTATTTATACAAAAGACAAGAAAAACCGCCCAAAAACTACAAGTTTTCAATTCTGTATGCAGTGGATCATCCTGTACGATAGTGGATCATCTGGACGATTTTACTTAAACGATCTGAAATGACCCTATTTGAATATGTGTACGAAATGCCTTCGTACAGCTGATCGTCCTTTATGAACTAGGTTCGTCCAGTACGAATGGTTATTACAAGGTCGGTTTGTCCTTTATGAACTTGTTGCTGCTGCATAAGTTGAGCATCAAATTGATCAAACCTTTGATCAACATGAGTCTCTAATCTATCAAATCTTTCAATCAGATTATGATAATCTGACTGAGGTGCAAATGTTTGCACTCCTTCTTCTTCTTCTTCTGAAGCACTGGCATGTGCTTTTTCTTTTTCTTTTTCCTCCTTAAATAGCAATCTGAAGGAAGCATCATTATAGTAAACTGGCTCTTCATACTCATCATCAGGATGCACTAAGTTGTATTTCTTTTCCAAGATGTAGGTAACTAAGTATCCTAAAGAGATGTTCCTTTTTCTTTTCTGATCTGCATGTCCTATTTCTGAAAGCCCATAGATATGATCTATGATAAGTTGGGCTTCGTCGATAGGGTGATAATCTATAATAAAAAATGTTAGAACAGAAAGGAGAGGGGTAATATTGATCCTATCACCAGCTTTAAGAATGATTGAAGATCTAAGGATATGCTGGATGATACGGGCATTTTTGGTCATCCCGGAGACTCTAGCAACATGATAGGTTAAACCACTTTTTCTAATCGCATTATTGACTTCATCCCATTTGAATGTGTTTTCACTCATTAGGGTGTGGGCTCTATATCCTTCAGTCCTTAAGTTTAGAAAGGCTCCAATGTCATGCTTAGTGATTTCCACTTTTTGTTTGAAGACAAAGGAACTTATGCTAGAGTGGTCGGAGTTAAAACTCATGTTTGCTAGGAAATAGTGGAAGGTTTGCTTGTTGTAGAAGTGGACGAGAGAAAGTATGAAATGAAATTGGGTTGAGGCAAAAAGGTGCATTACCTTAAAATTTATCTCGCTTTGGATTAAAATGTGAGATGGAGTTATTTTGACGGAAGCAAAACGAGGAAAGGATTCCTCATTCTCCTTAGACAGGAAGTTTTCTGAGGCATTCCTATTGGGCTTCTCCACTAACACCTTTTGTCTCTTGCTTGAGGAGGCCATTGACAATTTAAAGTAGAAAGGGATTGAAAGAGAAGTTTGAAAGTGTGATTGTTAAGTTAGAAAACCTTCATATTTAAAGAAAACGATATGTTTGTCCTGGACGAAAAAAGTTTGTCCTGGACGAAAATCATCGTTCGTCTGGACGAAAATATTTCGTACAGATGATCAAATTTGTCCAAAATGTAACGGCTTTTCGTAAACAACACAACTTACGATGCGTCCCTTAGTACAGGCTTTTTGACTTGACCGATCGTACATACGAAAAAAATTTTGTACAGACGATAAAAAAAGTAACTCATTTTAGTGTCTCTTGAAAACCGTCACCTACAATGAAATGACATATGTTCGTCTGGACGAACCAAAAATTCCTACAGACGAAATCCATATAAAAACTGTCTTATCCACTCAACCGCTGCATTCAATCGTCTCGACGTTTGAGAGAAAAAAATCTTCGTCCTGGACGATCGTCAGATCGTACAGACGATCTAATTAAAAATTGCTCTCAAAACGGTTAAATTCGCGCAAACTATTCTTTCACATATCGTCCAGTACGAAACAAAATTCGTCCTGGACGATTTCCTCCAATTTTTGAATTTTGAATTTTAATTTAAGAAAATCAAACTAAACTTTCAAAAACACAGAGAACATAAAACAAAACTATAGACCCAAAAAACAAATTCATTCAAAACACACAAAATTTCACAAAAACAAAAAATAAAACAAAAATAAATACACTTAGAAAACATAAATATCAATGTTGCAAAGACATTTTGTTTAGGCATTCAAATCAATAACACCAAGCCTTGTTCTTAAAGTACTGAAGGTATCAAAGGCTAAAGGTTTTGTAAAAATGTTTGCAAGTTGATTTTCAGTTGAAACATGTGTGAGTTCAATTTCTCCCTTGGATACATGATCCCTTATGAAATGATGCCTTATATCAATGTGTTTGGTTCTAGAATGTTGAATAGGATTTTTGGAAATACAAATAGCACTAGTATTGTCACAATAAATTGGAATAGTGCCTATAGTTAATCCTAAATTAATCAACTGTTATTTTAACCAAAGTACTTGTGCCACACAACTTCCTAATGCAATGTATTCTGCTTCTGCAGTAGATAGGGCTACTGAATTTTGCTTTCTACTGGACCAGGGTACTAATGAATTTTCAATGAATTTGACATGTTCCTGAAGTGCTTTTCCTATCCACTCTACAGCCTGCAAAGTCAGAATCTGAATAACCAACAATATCAAATGAAAAGCTGAACTTAGGATACCAAATTCCTAAGTTTTGAGTTCCTAGTAAGTATCTTAAAATCCTTTTCACTGCTGTCAAATGTGATTCTTTTGGATCTGATTGAAATCTAGCAAATAAGCAAACACTGAACATAATATCTGGTCGGCTAGCAGTCAAGTAAAGCAAAGATCTAATAATCCCTCTATATTTCTTTTGATCAACAGATTTTCCCTTAAGGTTCTTATCCAATTGAACTGAGGAACTCATTGGTGTACTAACAGGTTTAGCATTGTCCATTTCATATTTTTTGAGGATGTCCTTAATATATTTAGTTTGGCTAAGAAATGTTCCTTCCTCAAGTTGCTTAATGCTAAAACCTAGAAAGTAATTTAAATCTCCCATTAAACTCATTTCAAATTCACTACTTATTGTTTTAGAAAAATCATCACAAAGATTTTTATTTGAAGATCCAAAGATAATATCATCCACATAAATTTGTACAATGAGTATTTCCTTTCCAAATTTCTTTAAAAAGAGAGTTGTATCCACACTTTCTTTTTCAAAAGATCTTTCAAGTAGGAAGGTGCTCAATCTCTCATACCAAGCCCTAGGAGCCTGTTTCAATCCATATAATGCCTTCTTTAATTTAAAAACATGATTTGAGTATTTTGAATTTTCAAATCCTGGAGGTTATTCTACAAAACATCTTCTTCAATAACCCCATTCAAAATGGCACTTTTTACATCCATTTGAAATAATTTAAAACCTTTAAAACAGGCAAAGGCAAGTAAAACCCTAATTGCTTCAAGTCTTGCTAAAGGGGCAAATGTCTCCTCAAAATTAATTCCTTCAATTTGATTATACCCCTTAGCAACTAATCTAGCCTTATTTCTAATGACTACTCCTGAGTCATTCATTTTATTTTTGAACACCCACTTGGTTCCAACAACACTTTGATCTTTTGGCCTTGAGGTTAATTCCCAAACTTTATTTCTTACAAATTGATTCAAATCTTCTTGCATGGCTAATATCCAAAATTCATCAGAAAGTGTTTGATCAATATTAGTGGGTTCTATTATTGAAATAAAGGCTGAATGATTGACTTCCTTATTTAATCCACGCCTAGTTCTAACACCCTCACTAGGTTCACCTATAATCAATTCTCTTGGGTGGTTTTTAGAAAATCTCAAATCTCTAGATAAAGGGTTTTCTCTTTTCAAATTTTCTTCCACATTTTCTTCCAAATTTAATCTATCAATCTTTTGGGTGTTTTCCTCAATCTCTTCTTCCACAACATTTGGCTCTTCCAAATTTCCAGATTCATCAAATACAACATGTATGATTTCTTCAATGATTAAAGTTCTTTTGTTGAATACTCTATAAGATTTTCCAACATTTGAATATCTAACAAAAATTCCTTCATCTGATTTTGGATCAAATTTTCCTAAGGCAGATTTTCCATTATTATGTATGAACATCTTGCAACCAAAAACATGCAAATGTGACAAATTAGGTGTTCTTCCTTTTAGCAACTCATAGGATGTTTTATTTAAGTTTGATCTTACATTCACCCTATTCAGAACATAGCATGTAGTGCTAACCGCCTCAGCCCAAAAATATTTAGGAAGTGAGTATTCTGCCAACATTGCTCGGACGGCTTCTATTAGAGTTATATTTTTCCTTTCAACTACTCCATTTTATTGAGGGGTTCTAGGTGCTGAAAAATTGTGATCAATCCCTTTTTCCTTACAAAAATTTTCAAATCTTTCATTTTCAAATTCTCCTCCATAATCACTTTGTAAGGAAATTATTTCACATCCTAGTTTTCTTTGAATCCAAGTTGAAAAATTTCTGAATTCCTCAAATGATTCACTCTTATGAAAAAGAAATCTAACCCATGTGAATCTTGAGAAATCATCCACTATAACAAATCTGTATACCTTCCCTCCTAGACTTACAGTTCCTACTGGTCCAAAAAGATCCATGTGTAGAATTTCTAAAAGTTTACTGGTTCTAAGATTCTTATTGGACTTAAAAGAGGACCTCACTTGTTTTCCTAATTGGCATGCATCACAAAGATGGTCCTTAGTAAAGTCTAGTTTTGGTATACCTCTCACTAAGTTCTTTTGGGTAATTCTCCAGAGATTTTTCATACTAGAATGACAAAGTCTCCTATGTCAAAGCCATGATTCATCAGAAATAGTTTTTAAACAAAAAGCAGTAGGAGATTGAATAGAATTCAAATCAAGCATGTAAACATTGTTTACCCTTTTTCCAGTAAAAATTTTCTTTCCCATTTAGGCTTAATATGCAGCTAGTAGGTAAAAATTTCACATTATAGCCCTTATCACATATCTGACTTATACTTAACAGATTATGTTTTAAGCCTTCAACCAATAATACATTGTCTATGAAAAAGTTTTTAAAATTTCCAATCATACATGATCCAACCACTTTCTTTGTGGTATTATCTCCAAGTGTAACCTTGCATCCATTCCTGGCTTCTAGCATTATGAATTGAGCAGTATCTCCAGTCATATGCTTTGAACATCCGCTATCCAGGTACCATATGCTCACACGAGGTGTTGTGTGAGAGCACTCCTGTAAAAATCTCAAATGTTAGACCTGGGAATCCAAACTAGTTTGGGTTCACCTTTAAGAAATTTATAATCAGATGCATGTATGATATGTCTAAGTTTATGCATCTTAGGTCTCCACACCAAATTAGATTTCATCATCAAGGTACAGGTGTGAGCTATATGTCCTAAAAATCCACAATTATTACATTTAACATTAGGAAAAATATTCCTAAGTTTTCTTCCATGTGATTGTCTTCTAAGGGATTTCATGAATTTAGGATAATATTTAGGATTTGTAAAATCTTCAAGTCTAGGGGGTTTCCTATTATCCTCGAGAGCTCTTATAGTTAGTTTGTAAAATGAATTCATATCTTCCAAGATTCGATTGGTATAATTAATTCTATATGCTTTGCTCTCAGATTCATCCTTAAAATTTTTTAAATTCTTTTTCAAGTTCTGCATAGGATGATTTTAAGTTCTCAAAATTTTTATTCAATTCATCGTATTCATCAAGTATTTTCATGTGGTTGTCATCTATTAAAGCATGGTCTTTCTTAAGGATTTCATGTTCCTTCTTGAGTTCTTCCAGTTCTAAGCTAACACTAGCATGCATCTTTTTTATTTTCCTATATGCATCATGCATGTGTTCATAAATTTTAAATAATTCATCATAGGATAAATCACATACCTCTGCTTGATCTGAGTGATCCACATTGTCTGCCATCAAGTAAAGATTAGTGACTTCTTCTTCTTTTTCAGTCTCAGAAGAGTCTGAAGCTGAGTCTGCCCAGAAAGCTCTTTGAAACTTCTTCTTGCCCTTCTTTACCATTGATTTCTCCTCTACCTTCTCCTTGCTAGGAGTGGCTTTGAGTTTTGGGCATTCAGTCTTGATATGACCTGGTTTTCTGCATTCATAACAAATAACTTCATTATAAACCTTGCCATTTCAATTAAACTTACCTCTGTTCCATTGCTGGCATCTCTTCTGCTTTCTCTTTAAAGAAGCTTTTGAATTGTCTAGTCATCAGTGCAATATCATCTTCATCCTCAGGTTGTGAGTGTTCACTCTCTGACTCTTCCACCTTTAGTGTAATATTCTTCTCCTTTCATGGTTCACCTGCATAAATCTTTCTTTGACTTACTCCTTGCTCATAAGAAATGAGTGATCCAAGAAGATTGTCAATAGAATATATTTTTAGATCTTTAAACTCTGTAATTACAGTAATTTTAGCATCATAAGTAGTAGGTAGACATCGAAGAATTTTATTGACCATTTCAGCATTAGTTAATTTCCTATGCAAAGAAGTGACAATTTATGTGAATCTTGTGTACATGTCAGAAATGGATTCATTAGGTTTCATGCGAAACAATTCATAGTCATGTAACAAGATATTGAGTCTTGATTGCTTAACTTCATTTGTCCCTTCATAAGTTATACAAAGTCTATCCCATATGTCCTTTCCGCTTTTGCAAATGGAAACCCGCTTGTAGTCTTCAGATTTTAAAGCACAAAAGAAACTATTTAAGCATTTGGCATTTAATTATGCTAAGTCACGTTCTTCTATAGTCTATTATGCAAAAGGTGTTTCTACTCTAACTCCATCAACTAATCTAGTTGGTTTTGTGTAACCTTCTTGGACTAGCATCCACATGCGATAATAAAGTGACTGTAAGAAAGTAGACATGCATGTTTTCCAAAAATCAAAAGGAATATTGTCAAACAGTGGAGGTCTAGTGATAGAGTAACTTTCAGGTGTGTTTCAGTTTCCAAAAGTAGCCATCTACCTTAATCAAAAAGTAGTTCAAACTTATGATTTTGAAATGAAGCTCTGATACCACTTGTTGAGTCTTGTAATTAGGTTGTTAAACCTAAGTGAATGTCCCAAGGCTACCAAGAGGGGGGTGAATTGGTACTTTAAAAATTTAAGTCCCCTTTTGAAAATTAAGTTGAACCGAAATAAACATTTCTTTTAAGTTTTTCTAGAAAAATATTTTTCAACCACAGATTTTTAAAACTAAAATTTAAAGTGCGGAAACGTAAAAATAGTAAAGTAAATGACACCAGATTTATAGTGGTTCGGTCTAAAATCAGACCTACATCCACTCCCCAGAGACACCCTCTGAGTATTGCACTAATACCAATAGTGACTCTCCTTTTGCACACACAGCAAGGCGGAGAAGCCTTTACAACACACTCTTTTTACCACTCCCCGGTGTGGTAGAGAACCGTCGTCCTTTTATACAATCCCCAGTGTTGGCAGAGAACCATCCATCCTTTCACACTATCCCCAGTGTTGGCAGAGAACCGTCGTCCTTTCACACTCTCCTAGTGTGGGCAGAGAACCCTACGGATGTTTAGACTCTCCAAGTGTAGGCAGAGAACCCTTCGACTGTTTACACTCTCCAAGTGTAGGCAGAGAACCCTTCGGTTGTTCACACTCTCCAAGTGTCAGCAGAGAACCGGATCTCCTTGACAGATCTTCTCACAAGAATCTAGAAGGAAGAAGGAAAAGAGTGAAGTAATCCCAATTCACAAGTAGAGATTCTTACCTTTGAAATCCAAGTGAAGCCTTCTCGCTCCGATGGTAGGAATCCTCCTTTGAATGCTCTCTTTCACTCTCTCCTTGGCTATTCTCTCAAGAGGCACGAAGATCAAATGACAAAAAGATTGGGTGGCAGTCTAATTTGGACTATTTATACAAAAGACAAGAAAAACCGCCCAAAAATTGCAAGTTTTCAATTCTGTACGCAGTGGATCGTCCTGTGATCGTCCTGGACGATTTTACTTAAGCGATCTGAAATGACTCTATTTGAATATGTGTACGAGATGCCTTCGTATAGCTGATCGTCCTGTACGAACTAGGTTCGTCCAGTACGAACGGTTATTACAAGGTCGGTTCTAGAAACTGCTGAAAACTGTTCTAAGTCGGTTAATCATTTGGACGAGAATATGTTCGTCTGGAAGAAATTTTTACAAAGAATCGATCGTCCTGTACGATTCTTGACTTCGTCTTGATGAAAATTTTTCAGAGGACCAATCGCCACTGACGATAATTTATTTTCATCTGGACAAAAATTTTCCAGAGTTCAGATCGTCCTGGATAATTTTTGATTTCGTCGGGACGAAATTTTTTCAGAGGACCAGTCGCCACGGACGATAATTTAAATTCGTCTGGACAAAAATTTTACAGTGAACCAATCGTCCTAGACGATAATTAATTTCGTCCTGGATGAATAGGACTTAGAAAAATTTTTCGAGCAAGTTCCTATTCATTCCATATGCTCTATAGGAGATAACTGTCTAATCGTCCAGTACGAACTGATATCGTTCCGTACGATCAGTATAAATTTTATATGATCTCCTTATGTGTGTGTGTATGTTTTTATTCACTCAAATTACAATCACTCTCTTTCAATTTGATTTTAAAGAAAAGTGCAAGCTTCAAATTTTACAAAGTATCTCATGCTGAATTTAATTTGAAGTCTTCGTAGTCTAGAGTTTGTTTTTCCTGAAATATTAGTACACACAAGAGCAAATATAATTCTTCTAAAAAATGTTAGGAGATAACTACACATTTGAACAATAATCTTTGGATTCATCAAAACTATATAAGTTGCAAAAATGTAAAGCATGCAAATAGCAACTATCTTAACAAAGATTTTATCGGCTTTACATTATTTGGAATGAAGTATTTTGCATCATCATAAAACCCACAGAAGCTATCCTGTGAACTTCTTTTCACTTCGTGGACTGTAAAGGATTGTATATCTCCAGAGATTTGAAACTCTTTTCTATCTTTTAAATATTTCATACATTGATACATAGTTGATGGAATAAGACCATTCTCATGGAGCGAATGTCTACCCAAGAGCACCTCGAATGAAGTGTCTGCATCGATGATATGAAATTTGGCCTTTGTATACAGTTCTCACAATTTTAGGGGAAGAACAAATAACCCTATAGTTCTTTGTCCTTTCTCATTAAAGCCGTGCACCGTAAGTTTATCTGACCCAAGATGTTGAATAACTAGGGATAATAATCTTAGTGTGCACAAGCTCATAAGGTTTATTGAAGAATGGGGATCAATCAGGATTCACTTTATTATGATGCCATCACTTTCTGCCATGACATATAAAGGATGATTATGTTCTATAGTCCCCAATATGAGATCTTCTTTAGTGAATGTAATAACAGGTTCATTTCTAGTATGAAGAACTTCGCTTAAATACCTTTCTGCAAAATATGCTTCATATCTCTCTGAATTTTTGAGAGCCTGTATCAAAGTTTCTCGAAATTCTTTTGGCATCAGAAGAGCTTCATAGATGCTGAGCTGTTATAGGATTTTTCTCAAATGGGAAATGATATTATACTCTATCCCTTTATTTGCATAATATTTCTTCTTATGATCTTTAGGGATGATTTCTTCATTGATGACTATATCTTTTCCCTTATCTTTGCTTGATAACCCTTTTTTTAGTGGAAATGGCAGTACTTTACCTCTTCTTAACTGTACTTGAGCCACCTCATTCAACTCAACCTCATCTGATGAAGCTTTTGTTATATGTTTAGATCTTTATTTAGCTTTACACACTCCATTTATGAAGCTATTTATTGGTCTGACTCATCATCACTTGGAAAATGTATCTCTTCTTTTGAGTTATAATCTATCTGTAGCGCCATCAGACATGACTTAGATGTCTTTTTATCAATCATTTTTTGTAGGAGACATTGCCATCTGACCCTATCATTATCTTTAAAAGAGTTTCTTTGGTATGCATTTGCCATTGAGATGAATCAACATGTTTCTACACGAAGTGGATCTTCATCTTTTTGTTCATCACCTTTCACTTTTGATTGGTCTATTTGAAGTTCAGAAATAAAATCCGCAAGTATTATAGGCCGCCTCAATGGTTGATGATAATCCTCCAAATTATTGATGATCTTTTGAAGTATAGACCTCTTCATTTTCTGCTTGATTTGCTTATTTGAGTTATTGGACTTCTTGGAGGATATCTTATAGAACCGCTTCGTATTAGGATGCTTCTGAGTTGATGACCTGGAAGTGGATGCACCTAAACTTGGATTTTCTTTTAATTCAAGTACTGGTTCTATAGAGGATTTCCATTTTATACTAGAAACTCCTTCTAATTGTTTGATAATCTTCATTATCTTCTTGGAGATTATGGTCTGCCATTTATCTTTTTTTGGCATCATTTTTCCCTTCATCTTATCTCCTTCCTTAATCAAGGGTATAGGAGAAGATACAATAATCTTTATAGATTCCTTTTTTGGGTGAACTAAAATGCTATTTTAGCATGAATTCACCATTTTTGTATTTTTTTCAAGTCAGTATTTGAATACATAATAATCTTTAATAGGGTGGCTGATAATGAAAGTTCGTTAGGGATGTTAAGCCCTATAGAACTGGCCCGAGGCTAACTAAGAGGGGGGGGGGGGGTGAATTGGTATTTAAAAATTTCTTTAAGCAAAAAGAACGATTATCATAAACCAAATAACCACAAAAACAAGTGCAAAAGAAAATAAATGCGGAACCAGTAAAAACAAGAACACAAGGGTTTATAGTAGTTCGGTCAACTCGACCTACGTCCACTCCCCGGAGGCGCCCTCCGAGTATTGCACTATAATCGTGACTCTCCTTTAGCCCCCACAGCTAGGCGGAGAAGCCCTCACAAAAAAACCTCCTTTTTGCCACACCCGACAAGACAGAGAACCCAACTCCTTTTGCTTCCTCCTGAAGCAGGCAAATAACCATGATTACTTGCTGAAACTTACCTCTCCCAACCCTTCCAAGGATAAGAGACTCTAGGGAAGAAGAAGTAGAACAATGTTTGGAGCAACCCTTGTGAATCCCCTCACAAGCTCCCCCTCACAAGATCTTGTCTCTCTCTCTCTCTCTCTCTCTCTCTCTCTCTCTCTCTCTCTCTCTCTCACCTTTAGATTTTCTCACGTTAAGAACGCAGCCAAGGATGTTCAAAAATGTTGAACAAGAGCTCTTAAATAGAAGAGCTTCAAAGGGGCTCATTAATTGCAAGTTGCCGACTTTATCGTCAAGGATGATATAGAAATCATCCTGGCCGATCAGTACAAATCTCATAAGATCGGTTAGAGCATCGCCCTGAACTCAAATTGGATGATTGAAAATTTTCTTGATCATCCCGGACGATCTCACATCATCCTGGATGATCTCTCCTTAACTAAGAAATCATGATTGGATCTTCTGTTTTGAACTCAATCGTCCGGGACGATGTGAGTAAAAAAACAAGTTCTGAATCTCTCAAGTGTGTGTGTAGGGTTACTTAACATCAGTCACTTCAAGCAATTACAATTGACTCAAAAAAGAAAATAGAAAAATACAGATTGACTCAACCCTAATCTACCCAGTCTTGAGCTAATTCTGATCTTTGAGTCCTGAAAAGTCAGTAGAAAAAGGCAGTCATAGTGAAACAAGATTAGTTTGCTATCATCAAAATCATAATCTACAAAACATGTTTGTAACAATCTCCCCCTTTTTGATGATGGCAAACATATCGATAATCAATTATAAAATAGTAATGCAAAACTAAACAAGCTTTCAAAATATATTACAAAAGCAAGTACAAACATACTACTCCCCCTTTTGACATCTCAAAAAGGAAGAGGAAACTAAAAACACAAACTAAAGAAACTAAAAACACAATACAGAAAAAGAAAGCAATCCACATAAACATATACTAAAACTACATAAACGAGGGATCCTGATCATCAGATGAAGGTGGAGGTGGTGAAGCTTGTTGAAAGTAGCTAGCTAGCGTAGTAAACTGAGCATTGAACCAGGCTATGTCCTGGTCGTGCCACTGCTACTGGTGAGTAATGTAGCTATCAAAATGGGCTAAGTCCTCTATGCGGTGCTGCTCGTAGCAGGTCATGTCCTCAGAATGTTGCTGCTCCTGTGCAGCAACGTAAGAGTCGAAATGGATCTCCCAATGATCAAATCTCTCCACTAATTGGTCAAACTGTGAGTGCTGGCAAAAAGGAACAAAATCAGGAATGGGAGCGGGAGCCTCCTCCTTCTCGGCCCCCTGAGGTTCCCCATCTCCTGGGTGGAGACGAGTATTATGAAGGACATTGAATGAATTGTTTGAGTAGCAGGGAGGCGGATGGTTGGGGTGAGCAGGATATTGAAGATTGTATTTGGTTTCAAGAACATATTAGATGATGTGTCCCAAAGCCAGATTGGGTTTCCTCTTATGACTTAGATCACAGATTGTAGTTAAATGGTCAATGTATCGAAAGATTAGATCAGTAGCATTAAAATCTCTATAGGCCATGATGTAAAAGGTGGTAAGAGAAAGTAATGGGGTGATATGGATTTGGTCCCCGGCTTTTGGAATTATGGAAGTGCGAAGAACATGTTGGATTGTCCTAGCATCTTTGACTAAAGAGCTAGTCTCTCCAACATGAAAGGGAGAGTTAGTTTGGCATAGAAAATGATTTGCAACAGACCAGTTGAAGTCAGGATCAGAGATAGTTAAATACAGCCTATCCCCGGTGGTGGATAGCTACAGTAGTTCAGCATAGTCTTGATATGTGATCTTGACTGGGCGTCGATTCACATAGGATGTTAGGGCAGTGTAGGCAACATTTATTCGGAGATTTGCAAAAAATTCAAACAGAAGTTTAGAGGAAAAAGGGACTTTTAGAGTAAGAATGAAGCAGAGAGAAGTCTGAGCGAAGAGATCTAGTACCGGATATGAAAGGTAGGCAGCATTGATTATCCTGGAGAGAGTGATGTTGAATTCCTTGTACCGACGGTAAGCTACTTGATCCTCCACTTTCCTGAATCGAGGGTCTAGAGTGGCCCTCGAGGAACTTCCAGAAGCCTGTCGGACTCGTTTCCCACCAGTTATAGCAAGAAATCAGTAAGTAAAAATGAGATAAGAAGAAGCTTTTAGGTGAAAATAATGGCTCGAATGGCCTGAATTTAAAGAAATGGCCACATCGTCCAGGACAATCGCAGAATTGTCCAGGACAATTAGGTTCAATTATTGCGTATAGGGCGATTGGTCAAAAAGACGGTCCGATCGTCTGGGCCGATCAGATATCGGCCAGGACGATTAGACACAGGCGATCGTCCCGAGGAGTCAAGCCGGACGACCATTGAAAAGGCAGATCGACTGGGCCGATTAGGTGTATCATCCAGGAGATGCACAATAATTGATCGTACCGGCCTAAGTTAAAATGTTTTAAATCTGTGCCACGTGTATCATCCAGGATGAATAGTGGATCGGCTAGGACGATTGTCCAATAATGGATCGTCCGAGGCCGGTTTTAAGGATTTAAATGTACTGACACATGGATCATCCAGGACGATCAGGTGTATCAGCCAGGCCGATGACCATAAATGCATCATCCATGATGAAAAATGTATCGGCCACGATGATAAAAAATGATTGTAACAGAGTTTGATCATATCGGCCAGGACGATAAAGGATTGTCCGGGACGATGAGTTACGAAAAGCTCCAAAAAATTCAGCAGATGAAATTTGAAGAGAAAATATCATATCGTCCAGGACGATAGATATTTCGTCTAGGACGATGTGACAAGAGTTAAAAACCATAAGACAGATGGAGATGATCAAACAAAACCCCAAACAGAAATAAATACAAATAAAAAAATAATAAAAATAGATAAAAATAAGAAAAGAAAAAAAAATGAAGTTTTTTTGTTTTTAATTTTTCTATTTTTTTTTTTTGTTTTTAGAAAAGCAAGCATATGACAAATTTCCCAAATAATTAAATTTTAAAGATTTGAACGATCATTGAGTTAATAATGTCACAATCTGAAAACGGTAGAAAATCCGATCCTGTTTACCCTAGCTCGGACTTCTTTCAGGATAAAAATTGTATTTTGAAAACAAGAGGTCTAACTCAGAATAAATTGGATAAAAAGAAGATCCATTCAAAACTTGGTTACAAATAAAATATCTTATAAAATATTATACCAAAGTAATTTGTCTATATTATGGAATTTGAAGTCAAGCCTTTGAAAATATCAAATAACCCATGAGTCCTTCTAAGTTTAAAAAGTTTTGAAAAGAGAGGATAGCTTACATTTAGTTGGCTCATTTTATGCCTCTTGTCACTTTGATGGGCTATTTGAGCATCTTTTGATTTTTGATACACTTTCTTGTATATACTTTTCTTTTCAATTTGGCGTCATTAGCCATTTTTTTTTTTTAATTTTTGTAAGCTAAAAACTCTTTAACAAACCCTTAAAAAGGTTCTTTGTTGTGGTTATATCTTCTAGATATTAGAGGAGATGAGATCTCTTTCTAACATAGGGAAGAACAAACCACAAAATGAAAATTAAAATCATATGATAAGTGCAACGGCAAGATTTCAATTAACTTGAAAGATATATAAGAACTTTAGATCATATATATAAGATAAACTATTATAGCAAGGTAAAAAGGATCTTAATTTCAAAAATCATTTGTTAAAAAGAGTTAGACTTTTTGTTTAAAAAAGAAAACTATTATCACCAAAAGAGGTTAGAGGGAGGGAAACCATCAACGATGTTTTCCCCCTTTAACCGATTTAGAAATACTAATCATTGGCCATAAATCTCCAAATTTTAAGAACAAGGAAAAATCATCATAAAGAAAAAGTAAAAACGACTTGAAAAAAAAAAAAAACTATCACAAAAAACAAAACATTATAATAATCAAAATGCAATTCAAGAATTTATTAAGCAGCAAGTTTAAGTAATTATGAGCTGTGAGCCTCCGTTTGTCCAAGTATCCTATGCTCTCATGAGGTCTTTGGTGAGAGCAATCCTGCAAGAATCAATAATTATCAGACTTAGGAACACAAATAGGTTTGGGTCCATTCTCATAAAAAGTAAAGTGTAATGCATGTGTGCTATGCTGTGAATCATGCAATTTTGGTCTCCACACCCAATGTGTACTACGGTGAACAATATAAGTGTGTGAGATGTGTCCTAGCAAGCCACATGAAAAGCATCTAACACCAGGAAAAGGATTTCTTAAATGATTTGGATTGTAATGCCTCTTCCTAGGTCTTGGCTTTAGATCAGAAGTATGTGACATCCAATTTCTCTTAATTGAGTCCAATTCATCTTTAAGTCTCAAGTTAGTATGAATAATTTCATATTCTTTTTGTAAATTCCAAAGTTCCAACTTTAAACTAGCATGAGGCTTTTTACGTTTTTTATATGATGTATAAATTTTCTCACAAATTTTGAACAATTGATCATAAGTTAGTTTACATACCTCTTCTTCATCTCTTTGATCAAGATGATCTTCCGCCATTAAGCATAAGTTTGTTGTTTCGTCTTCAGGTTCAGTCTCCGATGAATTAGTTGTAGAATTCGCCCAAAATTCCTTTTGAAGTCTCTTTTCATCCTTCCTGAGCTTGGGTTTTTCCTCACCCTTTTTTTTGCTTGTGTGATCTTGAAGTGTAGGAAAATCCTCTCTAACATGTCAAGAATTCTTGCATTCAAAGCAAACAACATCAGAAGATCTTTTAGAATATTTATTATTTTAACCTTTTCTCTAGTTTTGATGATGCTTTTGCTTCTTCCTTAGAAAGCTTTTGAATTGCCTTGTGATAAAGGCAATGTCATCACTCTCAGACCCGGAAGAATAAGAGTCAGATTTGTGCGCCTTCAGTGCCACTGTTTTCTCCTTCTTTTTCTAACATGCATAATTTTTTTTTGATTCACCCCTTGCTCGTAAGAAATGAGTGAGCCAAGTAAGTTATCAATCGAATATGTGTTTAAATCCTTAGATTCAGTTATAGCAGTGATTTTAGTATTAAAAAACGAAGGTGGGCATCTCAAAATCTTGTTCACTTTTTCATAGTTTGAAATTTCTCTTCCTAAGGCATGCAACGAAGTAAAAATCTGAGTAAATATCGTATACATTTTAGAAATTGATTCATAAGGTTTCATACAAAAAAGTTCGTAGTCATGCAATAGAATATTCAAACGGGATTGTTTAACTTCATTAGTACCTTCATAAGTGATACATAATTTATCCCATATTTCTTTACTAGTTTTGCAAGTGGAAACACGCATGTAGTCTTCTGATTTTAAAGCACATAAAAAGTAATTAAGACATTTTGTATTTAATTGAGCCAAATCCCTATCATCTAAAGTCCATTCAGTAAAAAGAAGTGGAACAGTAATACCGTTAAGTTTACCAGTTGGAGGTGTGTAACTATCCTTAACAAGCATCCACATGCGATAATTAGTAGATTATAAAAATGTAGACATGCGAGTTTTCTAAAAATCAAATGGGATATTATCAAACAAAGGTGGTCGGGTAATAGAATACCCTTCCGATGTATTACGATTCCCAAAGTTAGCCATGGATCAAAATTTGAAAAGTTTTCAAACTTAGTGTTTATGAATCCCGCTCTGATACCACTTGAAAGTTTGTTAGGCATCAAGCCCTATAAAACTGACATAAGGCAAACCAAGAGGGAGAAGGGGGGGGGGGGGGTGAATTTGTATTTAAAAATTTCTTTAAGCAAAAAGAACGATTATTACAAACAAATCACCACAAAAACAAGTGCTGAAGAAAATAAATGCAGAAGCAGTAAAAATAAGAACACAAGGGTTTATAGTGGTTCGGTCAACTCGACCTACGTCCACTCCTCGAAGGCGCCCTCCGAGTATTGCACTATAATCGTGACTCTCCTTTAGCCCCCACAGCTAGGCGGAGAAGCCCTCACAAAAACACCTCCTTTTTTCCACACCCGGCAAGGAAGAGAACCCAACTCCTTTTGCTTCCTCCTGAAGTAGGCAGAGAACCACGAGCACTTGCTAAAACTTACCTCTCTCAACCCTTCCAAGGACAAGAGACTCTAGGGAAGAAGAATTAGAACAATGCTTGGAGCAACCCTTGTGAATCCCCTCACAAGCTTCCCTCACAAGATCTCTCTCTCTCTCTCTCTCTCTCTCTCTCTCTCTCTCTCTCTCTCTCTCTCTCTCTCCTTTAGGTTTTCTCAGGTCAAGGCAGTAGCCAAGGATGTTTAAAAATGTTGAAGAAGAGCTCTTAAATAGAAGAGCTTTAAAGGGGCTCATTAATTACAAGTTGCCGACCTTATCGTCCAGGATGATATGGAAATTGTCCTGGCCGATCAGTACAAATCTCATAAGATTGGCCAGAGCATCGTCCTGAATACAAACTGGTCGATTAAAAATTTGCTTGATCGTCCCGGACGATCTCATGATCATCCCAGCTGATTAGTTCAAATCAGAGGAAAATCATCCAGAGCATTGCCCTGAATTTGAGCTGTCCGATCCAAATCGGCCAGGAGCAACCAAGGGTTTTTGAATGGATTGTCCAGGCCGATCTTACGATCGTCCAGAATGATGTGATCATATCAATCATCCTTAATTACTCCCATGATTGTCGAATCAATTTAGGCATAATTATACAATATCGTCCAGGCCGATCAATAAATCTTCTTAGCCGATTTCCAAAAATATAGAATACCTAAATTGATCATGGAGGCAAATTCTTTTTATATTGAGCATATCGTCCTGGCTGATACAGGTATCGTCCAGGCCGATCGGTTAATTACGACTGCCTTAACTAAGATATCCTAATTAGATCTTCTGTTTTGAACTTGGTCATCCAAGACGATATAAAATATTGTCTAGGATGATGTGAGTAAAAACACAAGTTTTAAATCTCTCAAGTGTGTGTATGTAGGGTTACTTAACTTCAGTCACTTTAAGAAATTACAATTGACTCAAAAAATAAAATAGAAAAATACAAACTGACTCAACCCTAATCTACCCAGTCTTGAGCTGATTTCGATTTCCGTCCGATCTTTGAGTTCTGAAAAGTCAGTAGAAAAAGACAGTCGTAGTGAAATAAGATTTGTTTGCTATCATCAAAATCGTAATCTAAAAAACATGTTTGTAACAGATAACTCGGTGATACTGGCAATAACTTGGATTATCTTTCTGATCAGATTCTTCGAGTCTTTTACACTCTGGTAATTCAAGACCAGCATTAAGCGCTTGCTTGAATAGTTTTGCCACACTTTCCCTTTTAAAGGAATATTCTCTATTCATTTTCTCTTTAAGGGATATGATTCGATCACCGGTTCTTGGCTTCAAATATTCTCCTCCATTACAAAATATCTGAGACTTATTATTTCCTCCAATTACTAGTTTTAATTGGAGTTTGGTGTATTGCTTCACATTATCATCTTTAGAAGTAGATTGTTTTTCTTTATCAATCCTTAAAGATGATGTGGAATAGATTTCATCTCTTCTATTATCCATAGCTTTATTCTTTCAGGGTATATCTGAATAATATTTAGACTAAGATAAGTTCAACTTTTCAAACTTAGCTACTCTATCTAGTAGCTCTTGATAAGTACTAATGGAGGACATGCATAGAAATGGTAATATCTTATCATCAATGTTTCCCATTAAAAATTGAGCGACATGCTTCTCTTCTAGCTGTTGTTTGCATTTCATACTTTTGTTGTACCAGCGGGTGATGTACTTTGTCATCAACTCACCTTTTTTTCACTTCTCTAAGGAAAGGTTAGGATAGTAGTCTTCTCAGTAGCATTGTTGAACCTTTTCATGAACATATTTTCTAGTTCAATAAATATCTTAAGATAATCATTAGGAAGCTCAGTGTATCATTCAAAAGCAGTTGCAGTCAAACTATTAATAAATTGACGGAAGAGTAGAGCATCAACACCCCCAGCATTTCCACAGATTGCTTTAAATTTGGCCAAGTGTTGTTTAGGATTACTAGTGCCATTAAAAGTGTTGAACTTAGACTTTGAATAACTCTTAGGGTAGGACTCCTGATCGTATTCGACCGGATACGGGCTACCCTTGCTCACAAACTTCTCAACATGCTCTGAGGCAATGACAGCTTTAATCTTTTTGTTGATGATTGATTCTAGCTATGGAGACATCATCAGCTTAGTTGCACTTAAAATATTTTGGTGAGTTTGTAGATGATCAAGTTGATTAGACTCATTTCCTCCTTCATTTCTAGTTTGTAATCCATACACTTGTTGTATTGGGTCGGTAGGCAAATTAGTAAGAATACTACTTGATATCTGTTGATTAACCTATTGATTTGTTATCTGATGATCCATTAGTTAAACAAGTGCAGGAGTAGTAATGATGTTTTTTTTGCGTTAACTGTATCATCGCAGTCATTTGTGCCATCATTGCTGTTATCTTGCTATTCAACTCTGACATCTCCTCATCTTTGTCTTTCATTTAGAGTTTCAAATGTTTTTATGCTTGCGCTAATGTTTCAGTAAGTACTTCTTCTTCCTGATCATAATTTTATTCATCGCCTGAGAGGACTTTTACTTCCTCTAACTACTCATACTGAGCTTGATCTTCTTGTGAGGTTGTTATTTTAGAAGAGGTGGGTCCTGCTTCATTGTATCATCGGTAGCCACATGTTTGATGTGGCTCATCACCGTGCCCCACCATGTAGACTACCTCAACTTCCATAGTGTCCTCTTATCTTGTACATGAATATTAGAGCGCTGCTTTAAACAGATTTCTAATTTTACATGTGGTATAAGAACTTCTTCGATTAGAGGAGTACGGTTAAAGTTGACCTTCTTCCGAGAGGATGAAGTTGGCTGGCAATAGGATTCCTTAGAAGACTCTCCAAAGTGTCGATTATTACGAATATCAGTAATAGGTACATTTTCCTTAGGTACCCATTATTGACAATTTTTATGAAAGGAGGATCTCTGGGAACCGACTCCCGATGTCACGTCTAAATTGACGTTCTTATCAAATAATATTCTTTCAAGAGGTCTCAGCCTCCAAATTTCTTTACCTTCCAATGGGATCTTTTGATAACGGATTCCTGGATGCGAGGTCTAGGTTTCACACTCTAATGTTCACAATGTGGAGCAGATTTTCTTTTCTCTTGAGTTACCGTAGCAGATGGTAACTCTCTCGGTGGAATTCTTGCAGTCTTGTTTATGAATGGCCTTTGACATCTCTTCTTTATCAAGCCATTTTCCTTTGCAACTTTCAAAACTTTGTGTATCCTAGTAGATAGAGTTTCATACTTCTTTTTTTGAGGAGTTAGGGTTTGTTGTAATTCCCAAAAAGACTGCTTCAAATTACCAATAGGGCTATTTCTTTTAACCCACTTTATATTTATATATCTATTATGGGTGGGAATGTTAATCTTTGGTTCTAAGGCTGGGAGTGTTGATGGATGCACTGGTAGGGGTTATTGAGCTCGTAGCTTTGCATTCAACTTTCTCCTTTGCCTTTTAGTGAGCCTTCCTTTAGATGAGGAAGCCTCAGCATCATCCTTTCTGAGTGCAGATAACCCAGTTGGCTGAGTGGTACCCTTGGAAGGTATCGCAGATATTCTTCCTCCAGCTACGACCCTCTTGGTGGTTAGGGCATCAGGCTCTGACAACCTTTCAAAGACTGAGATCCTATTTTATTGAACTGCCTTAGCAGTAGCAATTCTATCAGCTCATGGTTGTTGCATGGAATAAGCACATCATGCCTTAGTATCAACAAAATCAGGCTTTATAAGATGGCCATGAATAGGTATGGCAACAGCCTTTGCAGTAGCTGCAGAAAACTCTAAGCTACCAAATTGGATGGTGGATTTAGAGTCTCCAATGTTGATGATGGCATTAGCTAGTTGAATACTAGTGCCTCGTCCTAGTTGGACGGTGAAGGGCGTATTATATAGTTCCATTCTGCATAAATGAAAAGAAATGGTTAGTATTCAGAAGTTGATACATCACCCCATGCTTCAAAGTGTAGAGACTAAACAAAATAAAAATATACGTAGAAAATTATATTTTATTGCATTTTTTAAATCATAAATCTAATGAACTTATTAGATTTTTAATAATTTTATTGCTATTATGTTTTATATATAACTAGTCGAAGATGGAAAGATAAATCAATCCCTAACGGAGTCGCCAAAAATATGTGAGCTCCAAAAATTCTATTTATGTGTGTGCCCCAACCTCTTCACACCAACTGCCTATTTTTCTTTTGAGTTTTTGCGTGATGATAAAGGTAGAGAGTTTTAACGAGATTAGGTTTGAGGGAATTTTTCAGAAGGCAGATTGGGTTTTAGATAAGACGCTACCCAGAGATTTTGCTCTCATTTTGTGAGGACTTTTTGATATGAGTTCTGGTTTTCTATAGGCACAAGCCCCTATAGTTAATTACCTCTTCCGATAATCGGAGAAAACTTTAGATTAAGGCTAATCTTTAAGGATGTCATATATGTTATGAACAGATCGTATAATATCAATAGTTTTAGGGTTTTAGTATTGGATTTAAATTTTAAAGTTTGGAATTTAGGGTTTATCACTATAAACTTTAACTTATGGTGGGAGGAATGAAGATGAGCTCGAGCAAGATCCCCTGGTTCCGTCATCATAGGATGTCATGATCCCTGGTCTACTTAGTTAGAGGAGGTAGTCAACCCAACCTGACAGAAGGTACCTTATCTGCAGCTATGGGTTGCTTCGTCTAAGAATACCTTATAGACCTGGGTTGATATTTTTCTGAGGGGATATATCTGAATCCACCTTAGCTGACATAGGGCTTTATGACTATCTGATATACCCTATGATTCATAACTCAAGGGTTTAAAGACTTTAGGGAACATAGAGCTTTGGCCACGATTGTAATGTAATTGTGCCATTTTGAGGAAAAACCACCCAATCAGAGGGCATGTGCCACGTCCCTACTGGAAAGAGACCATTCTAAGATGAATCATAGTGATTTACCTAGCAAGCATTCGATCTTTGTGAGCTAAGGTTAATTTCAAATTTATCACCCCCGATAAATATTTGTGGGAGGTGGATGTGTTTTAGTTTTAAGTTTTTAGATGATAGATTTTATTTCAAGAATTTGGACTTTTGTTTGATTTGAGATTTGACCACTCCGGTTGAGATTGTCTATCAACACGGCCATCATCGGGGTGGCTTTAAAATTACTTTTATTTTTGTAGGATTTTAGGAGGCATTTTTGTAATTCAAGTTGTGTTGACTCCAGTCCATTCAAGGAGGAAGATGAAATTTGAATATTTGGCCAGCATGGCATTCTTGAATTGTTGGATTTGGGATTCAAATATGATGATCGGATCACTTTCGGGTTGTAGCATTTGACCTTGTACATCATTCTCAGATATTGGTGTTTATTCTTTTAACATGTTGACCGGAGCACATGTAGGAATATATTTAGTTTTTTTAATAGAATTTTTTATTAGAAAGCATTTGACCCTACACAGCATTCTCAAACATTGGCATTTTGAATTTGATTGCAGTTGTCGGAGCATATGTAGGGATATATTTAATTTTGTAAATATAATGTTCTATTAGGGAGTATTTGATTTTGCGTAGCATTCTCAAACATTGGCATTTAGAATTTTATTGCACTTGTCGAAGCACATGCAAGGTGTTTTTATTTTAAGGGATCATATTTAATACATAAGGGACATTTTTAAATATAATCCATTTGTTAGAGTGATTTTGTTTAGAAAATGCTTGAGATTTCATTTAAGGGCCTATGAACGCCTTTTGTCCGCTT
>JACXSL010000204.1:0-39000 GCA_019514585.1 Dendrobium officinale
TTCTCTCTTCTACAATTTAAGAGTTGTAGAAAGTCCTCTCATTCTCCTAAGCCCAAATCTAGGAGAATGATCATTCCCCCTTTGAACACCAAATGTTCAAGTACACTCATGAATGTGGAACCTCTAAGTTGCACATTATTTCCTCCTACCAAAATAAAAGTGTAGAAAATCTCTCCATTCACGTACCCTAAATCAAGTGAATGTGTGCCGTTTCCTTTGAATACCAAATGCTCAAGGAAATTCTTCTAACTTGCAACCTACAAATTGCACATGATTTTCCTCTTTCTACAATCCAAACGTTGTAGGAAGACCCTCTCATTCTCCTAAAACTCAAAATTGAGAGAATGTACACATCTCTTTGAGCACCAAATGTTCAAAGGATTTCTATGATTTGCAACCTCTAAGTTGCATTTCCTCTTTCCTACAAGCCAAGATTGTAGGAGAGCTTCCAAATCCATCTTCATGCTCTCAAACCTAAGTTGGATGAATGAATTCCTCTCTTTGAACTCCAAATGTTCAAAGAGATTTTAGAAGTTTGCAACCCAAAATTGCATCTTCCCTTCTCCTTTCTACAACTCAAAAGTTGTATGACAGTTTGAGTGAATCAATCTTAATCCAAGTCACCTATTTGTTGAATCAAAATCAACAAGTAGTTCAATCCAAAGTCATTTATTTGTTGAACCAAATTCAACAAATAATCCCATAGCAAGAAAAGGAGAAACTCCTATCTTTCTTCCATTCTCCTAACCAAATTTGGTGAATGAGTTCCTCTCATTGGACACCTAAAAGCCCAAAGAATCTGTGGGCTCCGAAAATTCGGCCTCGGCCTCCGCTCGCTTTTCTTATTCGGCGAGGGAGTTTTAACGAACTAAGTTCCGAGGTAAATTTTGGAAGGCAGATGGGTTTGTAGATAAGACACTACCCAGAGATTTCGCCCTCATTTTGTGAGGACTTTATGATCTGAGTTCTGGTTTCCTATAGGCGCAAGCCCCTATAGTTAATTACCCCTCCCGATCACGAGAGAGAACTTTCGATTAAGGCTAGTCATCAATCAGATACGTATAGAATACGTGCATCTGGCATATAGTAGCAGCATGGGTTTAGGATATTGGTAGAAATTGGATTTGAAAATTGAAGAATTTGGTTTGGAAGATTTGAAGATTTGGATTGGGATATTTAGGAAAATTTTATATTTAAAATAGAAATTTCACCATCGTTCACTTAAAGCGGATGGTGGGGGAATGGATGATGGGCCCGATCAAGATCCCATGGTTCCGTCGTCCCGGGCCATCGTGGTCCCTGGTCTACTTAGTCAGAGGAGGTAGTCGACCCAACCTGACAGAAGGATCCTTGTCGGCAGCCATGGGTTGCTTCGTCCAAGGGGACCTTGTAGACCGGGGTTGATGTTTGTCTAAGGGGACAAATTTGAATCCACCTTAGCTGACAGAGGGCTTTGTGCCCTATCAATCATATCCTATTGATTCATATCTCAAGGATTTGATGTCAGTAAGGAGCGTATTGGCTCTGGCCATAACCGAGATATCGTGGTGCCATTTGGCGGCGAAACCACGCGGTTCAGAGGGCCCCGGGTCGTCGTAACCGTTTATCCTGCGGTGGCCATTTAGCGGCAGACCGCCGGTTAGAGGACACGTACCACGTCCTTACTGGCAGGAGATTGTTTGAGAATGGATCCTAGTGATATTTTCGACTAGGCATTTTAGCTCTTTTGTGAGCTGAAGTAAATTTGAATTTGTCCACCTCGGCAAACTGTTGCGGAAGGTGGATGAATTTTGCTTTGAGCGATTGATGGATTGATTTCAGATTTAAATATCTAGGCTTTGGGATTTGTGGAGCTTTGGATTTGGACTTTTGGGAGACATTTAAAAAGGTGCCTGAAATTGACCCCTCCGGTTGAGATCTTCTTTCAACACGGCCATCATCGGGGTGACCTTGAGGTCACTTGAAAAAATATTTGGATTTTGTATAGGTTTGAGGGCATTTTTGAAATATATTGTGGACCCCTCCGGTTGAAATCTGCATTCAACACGGCCATCATCGGGGTGTTTGGGATCATTTCCATTTAAAGCTTGAACCTTGTCGACTCTGTCTGGCTGTCGACAGAGGATCGGGTTCCTCGTAGGCTTTTTGTGCCTTTGTGTATGAATTTTCTTGGTTTTAAGCCTTGAAGGCCTAAAAAGAATGTATTGAAACAAATACATCGGTTCCCACAACCGTGTATTCGTTTAAAGGTTCGAACCCTGTCGACTTCTATTGATCCATATAGAAGGATCGGGTTCGAACTAGAATTCACTTATCGACCCGCGCAGCATCCGTAGGCGTCACGTGTGTACCAATAACACGCTCGCCGGGGCCCATGCGGATGATTTTTATATTGATTTTAGACGTACCCCGTTGTGTACCTATGTGTATACAATACTACAGTGCACTTGTGTGGGGGTATTTTGAAATAGTTGTGGACGCCTTCTGTCTGCTTGTACGAATGTTGCAGATCCGGTGGCGATTTGATCTTGATATTGACCCCCTCCCCCTTTCTCAATCACCGGGGATGGGTCTTTCTGAACTTTGGAATATTGGACTTGATATTGACTCCCCCTTTCTCATTCACCGGGGAAGGATCTTTTTGAAGTCCGTGGACATTGCTTTGAAATGGACTCTTTTTAAGATCTTCAATGTTGTAGATTTGATATTTCTGGTGTTTGTGGGCACCTGAATTGCTTTTCTTCTAATGTGTAGGACCAAGAAGAAACTTTGGAACACCAGGAAGTTTGGTTCTAATTTGTTCAAACATTTCCTCCCTTCTGCCAGGGGTGTCCTTTTTCATACATCGGGCTGCCTTTGTACCCGGTGTACATTTAAATTTTGATCACCACTGTCGTAGGTGATATATGTACTCGTGTCCACAGTGATTCGTTATACAATACACTGTTGTTATCCACAAGTGTTCATTTGCATTTGTAAGGGATCCGTACTTGTGCACACAGTGATTCATCGTATTGGCAACACACTGTTGTTATCCACAAGTATTCATATGCATTTGTAGGGGCCGCTGTATCCACTACGAGCTTTTAGGAAATGTTTGCAGGAGATTCATTCTTTCTGCATCATATCCACCCTTTCACCAATCTCGGGTGGGATTCGCTGAGATTGCACTTGTTTATAAGAACGGATCTTTGATTGTTGGTCTCCCGTATTGCCTTCTCAGTCAACAGACAATCGTAGGGATCGTCGTAGGAGATGTACTTGTGTCCACAGTGGTTCGTTATACATACGACATACACACTGTTGTCATCCACAAGTGGCTCGTGCCTATTTGGAGGGACCCGTGGTATTTGCTACGATCTCCTAGAGATGTACGTAGGAGAGCCATTGTCACCTTCAATCATATCCACCTTTCACCAATCTCAGGTGGTTTGATGATTGCACTTGCTTGCAAGGGGGGCGGCTCTTTGACGATTGATCTCCAACGTCGCCTTCTCAATCAACAGGCGTTTGTAAGGATTGTCGTAGGAGATTCCAACAGTATATGTAGGAGGGATACCAGTGCATTCTACGGCCATTCATTATTCCCGCAGATACGATGCTCCCGATCTCGTAGGGACTGTTGTAAAAGTCCCACTACGTTTCTTTGTTTATACGTGTCGAGGTCTTGTTCAAATTTTAGTGTATTCCACACTTAGTAAATTTGAATTTGAGTTTGAGTGTATGCTCAAACGACTGTTCGAAGTCTTATGGAATCTTTGCAGGTTCAGTTTTATGTTCAAAATGACTTGAATTTGACTTCAAATTTTGATTTTGTTTCATTTGAATTTGGTCTTTATTAGTCATTTGAATTTTGTTTAGGTCCCCTGCACATGTTTCAATCAAGTTCAACGGTCCACTGCTCTTTTCTTGTTTGGTCCAAATATTTGGTTCTTTTGAGTTCAAAAACAGGTCCCAAGTGTAGTAGTATTTCACCCGAAATTTCGGCAGCCTCCCGGCGTCTCCCCCGTTTAGGGGAAAAACTACGAGAAAACTGGGCCTTTCCCACCACGCTAAGAAAAGCGTGCATGGTAGATGCCCTCTTTCGAGGACACCGTGGCCGTGTAATTTTCATCCCACCACGGCCAATAAAGGCGTGCATGGGGTCTTTTTGACGGTACCTGTTACAAGAAGAGCAGTTGCTTTCCCCCCCCCCCCGCCCGGGGGTACTTATAAATGATTCCGGCCGCACAAAGGAAAGAGTACACCAGGCTCGCCTGGCCTCGCCGTGTGCGTCGAAACCGGTTTCCCTCCTACCACGGCCACCAAAGGCGTGCTTAGGTGGTTTGCCGGTCCGACACGCATGTCGAGACAGGATGGCGTGGGTCGCTCGCTTACCTCAACACAGATGTCGTGCCGGTTGCCCCTCCTACCACGCTCAATAAAGGCGTGCATAGGTAGACCGCCGGCCCGACACGTTAGTCGAGATAAGAGGGCGAAGGTTGCTCGTTTAGCTCAACACAGGTGTCGTACCGGTTGCCCCTCCTACCACGCTCAATAAAGGCGTGCATAGGTAGACCGCGGGCTCGACACGTTAGTCGAGAGATAAAAGAGCGGAGGTTGCTCGCTCACCTTATCGTAGGTGTCACGCCAGTTGCCCCCTTCCCACCACGCTAAGAAAAGCGTGCATGGGTAGACCACTGACTCGCCACACATGACGAGGTAAGAGAGCGAGGGAGGCGACTGTCCGCCTCGTCGTAGGCGTCGGACCAGGGTCCCATCCCACCACGCGCAATAAAGGCGTGTATAGGCGGTTTTCCGGTCCGTCGTACACATCGAGGTCGGAAGCCTGAGTTCAGAGGGTTATACCTTCGGGGCCGGTGGACCGGCGGTCGTCGGTTCGGACGTCGAGGTAAGGGACGGGCATATTTTATTATTAACCTTAATTAATTATAATTAATTATAATTAAATCTAACTAATTACAATTAATCATAATTAATAATAATTAATTAAAAATAACCTAATTAATTATGATTAAATTTAATTAATCACAATTAATTAGAAATGATCTTTAATTAACTATAATTAAAAATAATTAAATTATAATTAGCTTGATTAATTAATATTAATTATTACTAATTAAAATTAATATAAATAAAATTTTTTCTTGGAATTTATGGGGTTCGGCCGATCGAGCGCACGAAGGGAAGAAAGAAAGTTACCTTCACTGCAGCGAGCTCCTGCTGATGCTTCCGATCGAAATGTAGTAACTTCCGATCCCTACAGGAAGGAAAAATCGGAGGAGCGAAGTCGCACAGCCACTGAGGAGCCGGAGGAGCGCGCGAAAGGTAGAAGGTTCTCTCCACAGCCAGGCGAGCTCCCAGGTTGGTTCCGATCAAACTGTCGTAACTTCCGCTCCGTCCAGGAAGGGAAAGCCGTCTGAGGAGCGAAGTCGATTGGCCAAGGAAGAGGTAGGATCGGCTTTTTTCTCTCCCCCTCTCTCTCTCTCTCTCTCTCTGAGGTTGGGATCGGCACAGAAGATCGGAGGAGGCGACGGGAGCTCGGTGGGTTTTAGTCGCTGGGGTAGGGATTTGCGAATGGGAGAGGGGAGCTCGGTCGCTGGAGAAGGAAAAGGTGCGAATGAGAGCCATTCGCCCTCGTTTTAACGACGCAAAGTCGTGCGGCCTCGACGTGCGAAGAAACGACGTCGAGTCGTGCTAGGTATGGCGCCAACGTGGGGAGCGACGTGCATCGGCAGAGAGGTAAGGGATTTTTATTTTGATTTTTTTTTTATTACATAGCAGGTCAACAAATGCCCCCCAACAAATGTGGTAGGCGTCTGGAGCGGGCCACGTTTGTTGTAAGCTGATTGACCCTGTGGATCTCTAGATATTTGTTCTAGATGTCACACTAGGATTTTCATTTAGTGGATCTCCAAAATTTCATTTGGATGTCACACTGATTTTTCTTTCTAGTGGATCTCCAAAATTTATTTGGATGTCACACTAAGATTTTCTTTATCCACTGCGCTTCTAGATGCATCTATAGATGGTTGATATCTTGTTGAAATTTTAAATATTTATTTGGGGATCTCGGCACGCAGCGCGATGTCGACCCATATAAATATTTAAAATGCCCCCAGTCTTTAGGGACATTCGTAGATGTCATCCAGGGTGCTCATTCTGCAGCTTTGGCTAGAGCCTCGAGATTTTGATCATTTTGTCCTGTGCTTTGTGCTGCGGACTTGGTGAAGGATTGTCTGATTTGTCAATAATGATTTTTTCAGGAGATTTTTTTGTACCTTCGGCCCTATGCTTTCTTGCTTTGGCGGGCTTGTTGATGAAGGAGTAGATGCCGATGACCTAAACCCTTAGGTTTGTATCAGGTCGATGGCGAAAAGTCATCGGTCCAGAGCTTTGTGCATAACGGACTTGTTGATGACAAAATCCACTTAGTTCAGCCATAGGCTCTTCACGAACTTTGGGATAATTTTCTTCGGTCCTTTGCTTTGTGCTTTGACGGACTTGTTGAAGAAAGATTCCTTCGATCCTCGCATTGTGCTTTATGGATTTGTTGAAGGATTTGCAGGTTCTGGATTCAGTTGATAGTACCGAACATAGGTAGTATCTTGATCCTTAACCACTTGAGAAGACTTTAATCTGAATTACTTGAGTTTGTCAGATCAGGAGAGCTGGAATTTGATAGCTCTTTATCCTCTGGTTGCTGAGATGGGGGTTCCTCTACTACGGCCTTTCTTATGACTTGTTGAGTAGACGGAGCTGCCAGCGATCCGGCCATATTTGGGCTTGTTGGATCCGACCTCTTACACCCATTCAGGCTTCAGACTTGAGCTATGAGAATTGCGCTCCCCAATGCTGATTTTGCTGAAGTTGGCAGATTTGGAGTCATCCTTCGCGGTTTTAGATTTTGGAGTCTACGAACATTCAGTAGCTGCTCGAGACTCATTCTTCCACTGGAACTTTGATTCTCCAGTCATTTTTGGAGAACTTTGTAGACTACGATCACTTGAACTGGTCGAGTCAAATTAGCCTTCGTACTTTCTTCAGTCCCTACTGACAGGTTGACGAAGTGGGGGTTCCGCTACTACGGCCGTTCTTATGACTTGTTGAGTAGACGGAGCTGCCAGCGATCCGGCCATATTTGGGCTTGTTGGATCCGACCTTTTACACCCATTCGGACCTTTAGCTTCAGGCTGTTGAAAGACATCAAGCTTTTCCGGCTCAATTTTGTAGGAGTGTGTAGATACAAAAGTCTCTTTCTTGACCTTTGAGTCTTGGTTTGTTGGAGAAGGTGCTGTCTCGATTTTTGAGAGATCGCCTGCATGTACTTTGAAAAAGAAGTCTTTGTATTCTTTAGCACAAAATAGCATTTGGATTGATAATTTTAAATATTTATTCGGGGATCTCGGCGTGCAACGCGATGTTGACCCGAATAAATATTTAAAATGCCCCCTGTCTTGCAGGGACATTTTAAAGCAGAATAGGATTGGAATTTTGAGATTTTAAATATTTGTTTGGGGATCTCGGCACGCAGCGCGATGTCGACCCGAACAAATATTTAAAATGCCCCCAGTCTAATGGGGAATTTTGAAATGCGTTCTCATGACATAAGAGAATTTCAAAATGTAGAATATATACGCTAATAAACATGTATGAAAACATAGCGTATTAAACATGACATCTGCTTGAGCAATTCATGCATAGTATTTCTTCAGGTATCGGCCATTGATCGGCGGCATGGGTCTCTGACCGTTCAGATCGATCAACTGATAAGCTCCTCCTTGAAATACCTTCTCGATGACGAAAGGTCCCTCCCAGTTGGATACGAATTTACCACCGACTTTTCGGTGTGGGATGATTGGTCTTCTCTGCACCAGGACCAATTCTCCTTCTTGAAATGATCGAGGACGCACCATTCGATCAAAAGACTTTGTCATTCTTGCTCGGTAGATCTCCAGGTTCTGTTGAGCTTGTAACCTAATTTCATCGAGTGCATCGAGCTCCTCCATTCTTAATCGAGCATTTTGTTCCTGAGTCAACTCATTCTGGACAGCAACTCGAAGAGATGGAAGTTCAACTTCTAGTGGCAGCACTGCTTCAACTCCGAACACCAGAGAGTAAGGAGTGGCTTTGGTTGGCGTTTTGTAAGTTGTACGATACGCCCATAATGCCTCTGCCATCTTCGTATGCCACTCTCTCTTTTGTTCTTAGATAGAATCTTCTTTAGCAATTTCACCAGTGTTTTGTTGAATGCTTCAGCTAAGCCATTTGCTCTTGGATAGTATATAGAGGAATACCGCCAATCGATTTTGTGCCGATCAACGAACTTATAGATTTTTGTACTCTTGAAAGCAGTTCCGTTGTCTGAGATTATGCGGCGTGGCACGCCGAATCTGTAAACAACATTGGTGGGTGAAGAAGTTGATCACGTGCTCAGACGTAACTTCTTTAAATGGAGCCGCTTCTGCCCACTTGGAGAAATAGTCAGTCGCTGCCAAGATGAAGCGGTGTCCTGCTGATGATGGCGGATCTATCGGCCCGATAACATCAGTACCCCAGCATTCGAATGGCCAGGATGCTATTGTAGGGTGCAGTGGATTTGGCGGTTGATGTATAACATCACCGTGGATCTGACACTCGTGACACCTCTTAGCATGATTGATACAATCTCTGACCATGGTCGGCCAATAGTAGCCCATTCTTTTGATTTTGATTGCCATCTTGGGACCTGATTGGTGCGCTCCACAAAGTCCTTCGTGAACTTCTGCCACAACTTTATCAGCTTCTCGAGTCCCTAGGCACCTTAGCCACATTTGATCGAAAGCACGCCGATACAATGTGTTGTTGACAAATGCATATCGTAGCGCTCTCTTTTTGATTTGAGTAGCTAGTGATTTGTCTGTTGGCAATTTACTTTCTTTAAAATAATCAATAAAAGGCAGTCTCCAGTCATCTTCTTCCTCGACATCTAGGCAATGCCACCACGACTCTGAAGCTTGACTGGCCTTGCGCCTCTTCTTAGGAACTTGATTTTCTTCAGATTGATCTTCCGGATCAACTGATTGGGGAGATTGAGGATCAACCGGAGTTGCATCCTGCTGGCCTGAATTTGGTATTCCCTCTGCCTGCGGGAATTGTAGTAATGCTGGCTCTAAGATCCGTCGATTGTGCACCATAATTATTATAGGCCATTCGTCGTCCATGTTCGCCATTTCTTTAGCCAATTTGGCAAGAGAATCAGCTTTGGCATTTTGACCTCGAGGAACTTGAGTTATTTAACAATTGGAATTTGCTTCATAAGCTCAAGAACTCGCCGATGATAACAGGCCAACTCGAACTTGGTGATTTTGTAAACTCCCAATACTTGATTTACAACAAGTTGAGAATCACCGAAAATTTGGAGGTTTCGGATTCGGACATCGATTGCAATTTCTAATCCTGCTATTAAAGCTTCATATTCAGCTTCATTGTTTGTCCGAGGCTCAGTCAAACTGAATGAGAATCTCATTATGCCTCCCTCGGGCGCCACGAAAATGAGTCCGATTCCGGCTTGAGCTTTCTCTAGATTTGGAGGCCGAGCACGCTTGATTGACGATGCTCCATCAAAATACATTTCCCATACTCGTAGCATCTCATCTTCTTCAACGTT
Organism: Dendrobium officinale; assembly: GCA_019514585.1. Taxonomy (NCBI): domain Eukaryota; kingdom Viridiplantae; phylum Streptophyta; class Magnoliopsida; order Asparagales; family Orchidaceae; genus Dendrobium; species Dendrobium officinale. The sequence continues at coordinate 9,650 of JACXSL010000204.1, forward strand.
CATGATCTGCTCGTCAGGTAGATCATCATTGAGCGGTGAATCTGCAGGGATAGGATGTGCTGCAAGAAAATCTGCCAACACTTGCCCTTTCACTGCCTTTTGAGGGACATATGTGATATCAAACTGCAGGAGTATCACTGCCCACCTTGCCAAACGACCTGTCAACGCTGGTCTTGTCATCAAGAACTTCAACGGATCGATCTTTGATATCAAGGTGATTTTATGAGACAACATATAATGGCGGAGCTTCTGAACTGCGAAGATCAGGGCCAAGCAATGCTTCTCGATCGGAGAGTAGCGGATTTCTGCTCCTATCAATCTCCGACTGATGTAGTAGAGTGCATTCTCCTTGCCTTCTTCATTATGTTGGGCCAATAGTGCTCCGAGGGACTCTTCTAGTGCTGCCGTATACAGTATAAGAGGCTTCCCCGGGATTGGCGCCACGAGAATAGGAGGATTCAACAGATATCTTTTGATGCTGTCAAATGCTTCTTGGCACTCTTCATCCCATTTGAAACGGACATCTTTCTTCATTAGTTTTGAAAATGGCTGGCACCTACCCGATAGATTCGATATAAATCGCCGAATGAAAGCCAACTGCCCTTGTAAGGAGCGGAGTTGTCGAAGATTCTTTGGAGGTGGCATCTCCACGATCGCCTTGATCTTGTTGGGGTCGACTTCGATGCCTCGATGTCGAACAACGTACCCTAGGAATTTTCCCTGAGGATACCCCAAATGCACACTTGAGAGGGTTCAATCTTCAGATCATACTTTCTGATTCTTTCGAACACAATTCTCAAATCATCAATGTGGTCTTTTCGGCCTATGCTTTTAATGACCAAGTCATCTACATAGCATTCGACCTTCTGATGAATCAAATCATCAAATATACGAGTCATCGCCCGCTGGTAGGTGGCACCAGCGTTCTTCAGGCCGAAGGGCATGACTGTGTAGCAGAATATGCCTATAGGCGTTCTGAATGATGTATGTCTTTCATCTTCATGCGCCATTTTAATCTGATTGTAGCCTGACGATCCGTCCATAAATGAGAACATATCGTAATTGGATGTATTGTCAACTAGAAGCTCTGATACTGGGAGCGGAAAGTCATCTTTCGGGCATGCCTTATTGAGGTCCCTGAAGTCGATGCAGATACGAATCTGGCCATTCTTCTTCTTTACAGGGACGATATTGGCAATCCAGTCAGCATATTTTTCTTCACGAATAAAGCCTGCTTCTATGAGCTTCTTCGTTTCTGCAATCACCTGCTCTTCAATCTCCAATCTCATTCTCCTTGGAGCTTGCTTGACGGGTGCTGCATCAGACTTGATGGCCAATTTGTGAACTGCCACATCAGGGGACAAGCCAGGCATCTCAGCATATGTCCAGGCAAAGCAGTCCCTGAATTCACATAGTAGCTCTTTTATTTCTTCTATTTGATCTTCTGGTAGAAGAGAGCTAATGAAGGTTGGGCGAGGATCTTCCTCAGTTCCCAAGTTGACTTCTTTGAGCTCGTCCATCGTAGCAGCTTGTCCACCATCTTCCAGTTCTTCTGGTGCAGGCTCAGCTTCTAAGGGTTGATCATCATAAGCATTGGTTTCGTATGTTTCTTCAGCACCATCATCATCGGATTTGATTTCTCCACATGTGATCGCCCGACAAATCTCCTTCCGGAGGAATTTTCTTTTGATGAATCCGATGCCTTTATATGCATCTATATCCTTTCGTCGTAATGGACGCGGACTTCTCCCATACCAGAGGCCTAAGCTTGTACGGAGCTGTCGTTTGGTAGTAGGAATATTGATTTGCTTTCGTAGCATTCTTTGAATATTTTTAGTATTGAATTTGGGTAGCCTCGTAGGAAATAATTCCTCGGAGTCGATGAGCATGCAATCCCAGTCATGATTCTCCTCTTCATGAACTCCCGTGGAATATAACACATTCTTTGGCACAGTCCCATTTTTACGGGGAGGCAGATAAAGAGTGGAGAGTTCTTCAATTTTATGAACCTCGCGCGAAATGATTTCCTTGAAATGGTCCAAGGGAACACGTGTGACTACGAGTACGCTGTCTGAAATCAACAGACTGTCTATTCTTCTGGAGAACACACTCTGCACTGAGTTCATGTAGATTGAGTCGTAGTCATAATCATCATTTGAAAATTCAATCTGCCTACTCCATTCATCAGTGGACTGGCATATTTTTCGAGATTTGGTAGGAGTAACGTCATCTTCATCCGTGTCGCTCCCAAGATGAGGTACATGCTTCTTTTCTTTAGGAAGAGTTGGTGATTTGGGAAGAGCCGGCGCTGCCTTCTTTCTTCCTACACGCTTCTTATCACCTTCTTGCTTGGGTTTCTTTGCAGCCTTAGAATTTGATGCTCTAGCCTCAAGAGAACTTGACGACTTTTGCTTCTTTGGCATGAAGTACTTAGCATCTTCATAAACTGTTACTTCATGTACTGCAAAGGGCTGAATATCACCAGAAATTCTAAATTCTTCCCCTTCTCTGAGATACTTCATGCACTGGTGTAATGTTGAAGGGACAACGCCGTATTCATGGAGCCAGGGGCGACCCAATAATGCCTTGAACGAAGTGTCCGCATCAATTACATGGAATTTGGCTTCCGTATGGAGTTCCCCAAATACAAGAGGAAGCATAAACGAACCAAGAGTTTTCTGCCCTTTCTCGTTGAAGCCATGCACCATCAGTTTATCTTGGCCAAGATGTTCCACATCGAGGCAGAGGGATCTTAGTGCCTTAAGGCTCATAAGATTTACAGAAGATCCGGGATCAATCAAAATTCGACTGATCATCATACCGTCGCTCTCTGCCGTAACATACAGAGGGCGGTTGTGGTCTGCTGTTCCAAGCAGCATATCATCCTCAGCAAAGGTGATGAGGGGCTCATTTCGAGCTTGCAAGACTTCCGTCAAGTTGCGCTCAGCAAAATATGCCTCATATCTTTCGGGGTCCTTGAGAGCTTGGATCAAAGTTTCTCGAAGGTCTTTAGACATCAAGAGGGCATCATATATGCTGAGTTGTGCTGGGATCTTTCTCAAGTGGGATAAGATATTGTAATCTATCCCCTTAGATGAAGTCTCTTTCTTCTTGGAGTCATTTAGGATAATATCTTCATTGACAATTATCTCTTTTCCTTTATCTTTATTAGGAATCCCCTTCTTTGGTGGAGGCGGCAATATCTTGCCACTTCTCAATTGCACCTGGGCCACCTCATCTGATTCAGACTTGTTTGATGAAGCATTCTCTTCAGAGTCAGCCATTGTTGTGTCTGGGGATTCACCTGTAGACTCAGAATCATCTCCCAACTTTATTTGTTTCATTTGTGATTCTATACTTGAGTTTGAATCTTCATTATCTGGAAAACATAGATCTTCTGAACTGAATTCCATTGATGACACCATCAGACAAAATTCAGGGGTCGCTTCTTTAGCGTATTTCTCCCTTTCTGATATTTTTAAAGTCGTTGAGATGACTCGACATATCTCCGTAGGAAGAGATTTATCATCAGCTTCTTCCTCCTTTTTATCTATTTTAAGCTCTTTCATAAAATCACCGAGCTTAATAGGCCTCCTGACAGTCTGGTAATATTCACCCAAACTATCAATAGCCTTTTGAGTTGCAGTCTTCTTTACCACAGGCTTCTTCAACTTGGCTTTCTTCCTAGAAGACTTTGGCTTTGACTTTCCAGATTTTGATGAGCTGGCCTGGCTAGGTTGTTGTCTAGAGGTGGATGCTTGTGACAGAGGCAACCATTTTAAGTTCAGTACTGGCTCAATAGGAGACTTCCACTTGACACCTGGAACTCCTTCCAGCTGTTTCAGCATTTTTGTTGTCTTCTTGGAGACCACAGTCTCCCATTGATCATCTTGAACATATTCTCTTGTTGTTATCTCTTTAGACGGGAGTACGGAAGAGGACGTGACTACCCGGGTGGATTCCTTTCTGGGACGAACTAATACATTATCTGATAATGTAAGTTCTCCCCTCTTGTACATCTTTTCTAACCAATCTTTGAAGACATAACAATCTTCAATTGGATGGCTAACTACCCGATGATATGGGCAGTAGTTTGGGTCGCCACTATGCTTGGACTCTTCAGGTCTTTTGCATTCTGGCAACTCCAGACCATTCTTGAGTGCTTGTCGGAACAATTTGGCAACACTTTCCCTCTTGAACGAATATTCTTTTTATTCATTTTCTCCTTGAGGGAGGGGAATGTTCTATCACCAGTTCCTGTGATTTGCCTCTGGCGCTCTCCTCCACTAGGAAAGGCTCGAGGTTTATCATTTCCTCCAAGTACCAGCTTTGGTTGAGGATTTGGATTGTAAGCCTGTTTTGATTTTTCTTCATACTGCATAGGCTGCTTTCCTTTGTCTACATTATACACTACCCGTTTACCTTTATCAGGTCTGAGAGGGAATGCAGAGTAGACCTCATTCTTTCTAGCATCAGGAGCTTTAGCCTTTTTGAATTTATCAGGGAAGCTTTCAGACTTTGATAAGTTTAACTTCTCAAATTTCGCCACCCTGTCCAACAGATCCTGGAAGGTAGTGATTGAAGCCATGCATAAGAAGGGTTGCATTTTATCATCAATGTTCCCCATCAACAGTTGAACTGCATGTTCTTCTTCTAATTGCTGCTCGCACTTCATGCTGAGATTGCGCCAGCGTGTTATATACCTCGTCACTGATTCATCTTTCCTCCTTTTATCAAGGGCAAGATCAGCAATGGTAGTTTTCTCTGTTGCACTGGCAAACCTTTTTACGAATAGGGCCTCTAGCTCCGCAAAGGTCTTCAGTGAATCATTCGGTAGTTCGGCATACCATTCGAAAGCAGTTCCACTTAAGCTGCTTACGAATTGCCTGAATAGCAGAGCGTCATTGCCTCCTGTGTTCCCACAGGTTGCTTTGAACTGCGCCAGGTGTTGTCTGGGATTTTTATTGCCATCAAAAATATTGAATTTTGGCACAGAATATCCCTTTGGATATGGCACCTGATCATACTCTGATGGGTACGGGCGACCTTTTCCTACCAGCTTCTCTGCTTGTTCAGCAGCTATAATAGCTTTAATCTTTTCACTGATTAAGCCTTCCAGCTGTGACGCAGTTACAGGCTCAGATGCGCTCGCCACATTTTGTGCAGTACGCTGGCGGGTTGGATCATCATTTTTATCGCCACCTTCAGGTACACTTTTTACTCCTGAGGCTTGAGGCGTTTGAGGATTTTGAGGATTTACAGCTTGGTTGACGGGCTGAACTGGTGCAGGACCAACAGAAGTGGTCTTCTGCATCATCTCCATCATGGCCGTCATCTGAGTCATCATCTCAGTCATTTTATCATTTAACTGAGAGATTTCTCTGTCTTTCCTTCGCATCTGTCGCCTCATCTGATTTCTCATTTCAGCGAGTGTGATGTCTTCACCTCCGAAGGGATTTTCTCCGACCTCTTCTTCTTCCTCATCTCCTTCTTCTGAAGAGCGAGCACTTCGGCTGGCAATTGATCTAGCCCTATGGCGACGTCGATAAGTACGTACGCGCGGCTGTGATTGTTGGTCTTCTTCATCATCATCATCATCTTCCTCTTTCACATCGACGTGACTGACCATACGAACCACCTCAATCTCCATAGTGTCATCATCGTTATATTCTTTTTCCTTCTTTTTGTACCTGAATTTCTGAGCGACGACGCCACTGAATTTCAGGTTCTTGGCTTGGAAGGATCACTTCTTCAATTTGCGGACTACGATCGAAATGAACTTCCTCTTTGGCTGAAGTTGGAGAATGACGGGATCTCCTGGAAGACTCTCCAGGATGTCGACTGTCATTATAATTGTCGTCATTATGGGCCTTCCTTTGGACCCATTTCTGACGAGTTTTGTTGGCAGGGGCGGATCTCCGAGAGACAGCTCCGGATGTCACGCTTGACTTATTTCTTTCTTCAAAGACCTTTTCATTTCGAGGCTTTGGCCTCCAAACTTGTTTGCCTTTCCGCTGGGCCCTTTCGGCGACGGATTCTTGAACACGGGGTCCAAGTGTCACGCCCCGATGTGCTTCCTGCGGAGCTTGTCGTCGATAACCTCTTTTTTTCTGTTATCGTAGCAGATGATAGTCTCTCTCTTGGAGGGGTTCTTCGGGCCTCAACAATCAGTGGCCTCTGGAACTTCTTTTTCATTAGCCCTTCTCCTTGACTGTCTTCAAAACTCGGTGCACCGGACAGACAGGCGTTCGGCTCTCTTATCTTCTGAGGGACTGGAACTTCAAGCTGATGCTCCCAAAAAGATCTCTTGAGCTCACCAGAAGAGCTATTTCTTTTTATCCACTTTAGATTGGCGAACTTATTCTGAGTGGGGATATTGATCTTTGATTCTGGTGCTGGCAGATTGGAGGGATGGACTGGTACAGGTAACTGCTGAGCTCGCAGCTCTGCATTTCTCTTCCTCCTCTGCCTTCTAGTAAGCCTTCCTCCAGATGAAGAAGCTTCAGTTTCATACCTCCCAGGTGCAACAGTTTCTCTGGGCAGGTTAGTGGTGTTCGCAGTCACCACAGAAAATTTTTCTTCCAGTAACAACCCTTTTTGCAGTAAGGGTCTCAGACTGGGATAGTCTTTCGAACACAGAAGTTCTTCCTTGAGCAGTACCTCTGGCAGCAGTCCTTTCAGAGTAGGATCTTCCAGAAAGTTCTTCAGAGTTTACGCCATACACAGGGACGGCTGCAGCCCTTGCAATAGCTGCTGAGAATTCGAGCCCACCAAAGTGGATGGTGGCTCCAACATTTCCAGTTTCAATTACAGCATTAGCCAGTTGAATCCTGGCTCCTCGTCCCAGTTGGACGGTCATCGGTGTGTCCTGCATTTCCATTCTACAAAAATGAAAGGCAGGGGTTAGTGATCAGAATTGATACATCACCCCACGCAGAACAAATAATTGAAGCAGGAGAGTTAGCATGGAATTCAAAACCCTGCTAGACAAATTTCCATTGATCTTATTTAAAAGATTCATTTTCAGGAAATTTAAAATTTGATTCGCTTGCTTCGGGACCTTTCAGTGATGGATCTATAAGACCAAATGTCACATCCTCACCGTTAGCTGCAACTAGTCATTTATATGATGACTAGCCAAAGATGGAAAGAGAAACCATTCCCCAGCGGAGTCGCCAGAAATCTGTGGGCTCCGAAAATTCGGCCCCGGCCTCCGCTCGCTCTTCTTATTCGGCGAGGGAGTTTTAACGAACTAAGTTCCGAGGTAAATTTTGAAAGGCAGATGGGTTTGTAGATAAGACACTACCCAGAGATTTCGCCCTCATTTTGTGAGGACTTTATGATCTGAGTTCTGGTTTCCTATAGGCGCAAGCCCCTATAGTTAATTACCCCTCCCGATCACGAGAGAGAACTTTCGATTAAGGCTAGTCATCAATCAGATACGTATAGAATACGTGCATCTGGCATATAGTAGCAGCATGGGTTTAGGATATTGGTAGAAATTGGATTTGAAAATTGAAGAATTTGATTTGGAAGATTTGAAGATTTGGATTGGGATATTTAGGAAAATTTTATATTTAAAATAGAAATTTCACCATCGTTCACTTAAAGCGGATGGTGGGGGAATGGATGATGGGCCCGATCAAGATCCCATGGTTCCGTCGTCCCGGGCCATCGTGGTCCCTGGTCTACTTAGTCAGAGGAGGTAGTCGACCCAACCTGACAGAAGGATCCTTGTCGGCAGCCATGGGTTGCTTCGTCCAAGGGAACCTTGTAGACCGGGGTTGATGTTTGTCTAAGGGGACAAATTTGAATCCACCTTAGCTGACAGAGGGCTTTGTGCCCCATCAATCATATCCTATTGATTCATATCTCAAGGATTTGATGTCAGTAAGGAGCGTATTGGCTCTGGCCATAACCGAGATATCGTGGTGCCATTTGGCGGCGAAACCACGCGGTTCAGAGGGCCCCGGGTCGTCGTAACCGTTTATCCTGCGGTGGCCATTTAGCGGCAGACCGCCGGTTAGAGGACACGTACCACGTCCTTACTGGCAGGAGATTGTTTGAGAATGGATCCTAGTGATATTTTCGACTAGGCATTTTAGCTCTTTTGTGAGCTGAAGTAAATTTGAATTTGTCCACCTCGGCAAACTGTTGCGGAAGGTGGATGGATTTTGCTTTGAGCGATTGATGGATTGATTTCAGATTTAAATATCTGGGCTTTGGGATTTGTGGAGCTTTGGATTTGGACTTTTGGGAGACATTTAAAAAATGCCTGAAATTGACCCCTCCGGTTGAGATCTTCTTTCAACACGGCCATCATCGGGGTGACCTTGAGGTCACACTTGAAAAATATTTGGATTTTGTATAGGTTTGAGGGCATTTTTGAAATATATTGTGGACCCCTCCGGTTGAAATCTGCATTCAACACGGCCATCATCGGGGTGTTTGGGATCATTTCCATTTAAAGCTTGAACCTTGTCGACTCTGTCTGGCTGTCGACAGAGGATCGGGTTCCTCGTAGGCTTTGTGCCTTTGTGTATGAATTTTCTTGATTTTAAGCCTTGAAGGCCTAAAAAGAATGTATTGAAACAAAATACATCGGTTCCCCACAACCGTGTATTTATTTTAAAGGTTCGAACCCTGTCGACTTCTATTGATCCATATAGAAGGATCGGGTTCGAACTAGAATTCACTTATCGACCCGCGCAGCATCCGTAGAGGCGTAGGCGTCACGTGTGTACCAATAACACGCGCTCGCGGGGCCCATGCGGATGATTTTTATATTGATTTTAGACGTACCCCGTTGTGTACTATATGTGTATACAATACTACAGTGCACTTGTGTGTGGGGGTATTTTGAAATAGTTGTGGACGCCTTCTGTCTGCTTGTACGAATGTTGCAGATCCGGTGGCGATTTGATCTTGATATTGACCCCCTCCCCCTTTCGCCAATCACCGGGGATGGGTCTTTCTGAACTTTGGAATATTGGACTTGATATTGACTCCCCCTTTCTCATTCACCGGGGAAGGATCTTTTTGAAGTCCGTGGACATTGCTTTGAAATGGACTCTTTTTTAAGCTCTTCAATGTTGTAGATTTGATATTTCTGGTGTTTGTGGGCACCTGAATTGCTTTTCTTCTAATGTGTAGGACCAAGAAGAAACTTTGGAACACCAGGAAGTTTGGTTCTAATTTGTTCAAACATTCTCCTCCTCTTCTGTTAGGGGTGTGTCTTTTTTCGTACATCGGGCTGCCTTTGTACCCGGTGTACATTGGAAATTTTGATCACCACTGTCGTAGGTGATATATGTACTTGTGCCCACAGTGATTCGTACAATACACTGTTATATCCACAAGTGTTCATTTGCATTTGTAAGGGATCCGTACTTGTGCACACAGTGATTCATCGTATTGGCAACACACTGTTGTTATCCACCGCTTCATATGCATTTGTAGGGGCCGCTGTATCCACTACGAGCTTTTAGGAAATGTGAGCCCTTTCTTTCTGCATTCATATCCACCCTTTCACCAATCTCGGGTGGGATTCGCTGAGATTGCACTTGTTTGTAAGAACGGATCTTTGATCATTGGTCTCCCGTATTGCCTTCTCAGTCAACAGACAATCGTAGGGATCGTCGTAGGAGATGTACTTGTGTCCACAGTGGTTCGTTGTACATACGACATACACACTGTTGTCATCCACAAGTGGCTCGTGCCTATTTTGGAGGGACCCGTGGTATTTGCTACGATCTCCTAGAGTATACGTAGGAGAGCCATTGTCACCTTCAATCATATCCACCTTTCACCAATCTCAGGTGGTTTCGTTGATTGCACTTGCTTGTAGAGGGGGGCGGCTCTTTGACGATTGATCTCCAACGTCATCGCCTTCTCAATCAACAGGCGTTTGTAAGGATTGTCGTAGAGAGATTCCATCCAGTATATGTAGGACTTTGGGATACCATTGCATTACTACGGCCATTCATTATTCCCGAAGATCCTTGACATGATTCCCGATCTTGTCGTAGGGATGTTGTAAAAGTCCCACTACAGTTCTTTGTTTATACGTGTCGAGGTCTTGTTCAAATTTTAGTGTATTCCACACTTAGTAAATTTGAATTTGAGTTTGAGTGTATGTTCAAATTGATTGTTCGAAGTCTTATGGAATCTTTGCAGGTTCATTTTTTATGTTCAAAATGACTTGAATTTGACTTCAATTTTGATTTTGTTTCATTTGAATTTGGTCTTTATTAGTCATTTGAATTTTGTTTAGGTCCCCTGCACATGTTCATGTTCAAGTTCAACGGTTCACTGCTCTTTCTTCATTTGGTCCAAATTTTTTTGTTCTTTTGAGTTCAAAAACAGGTCCAAGTGTAGTAGTATTTCACCCGAAATTTCGGCAGCCTCCCGGCGTCTCCCCCGTTTAGGGGAAAAACTACGAGAAAACTGGGCCTTCCCCCACCACGCCAAGAAAAGGCGTGCATGGTAGGTGCCCTCTTTCGAGGACACCTCGGCCGTGATTTTTCATCCCACCACGGCCAATAAAGGCGTGCATGGGGTCTTTGACGGTACCTGTTACAAGAAGAGCAGTTGCTTTCCCCCCGCCCGGGGGTACTTATAAATGATTCCGGCCGCACAAAGGAAAGAGTACACCAGGCTCGCCTGGCCTCGCCGTGTGCGTCGAACCGGTTTCCCTCCTACCACGGCCACCAAAGGCGTGCTTAGGTGGTTTGCCGGTCCGACACGCATGTCGAGACAGGATGGCGTGGGTCGCTCGCTTACCTCAACACAGATGTCGTGCCGGTTGCCCCTCCTACCACGCTCAATAAAGGCGTGCATAGGTAGACCGCCGGCCCGACACGTTAGTCGAGATAAGAGGGCGAAGGTTGCTCGTTTAGCTCAACACAGGTGTCGTACCGGTTGCCCCTCCTACCACGCTCAATAAAGGCGTGCATAGGTAGACCGCGGGCTCGACACGTTAGTCGAGATAAAAGAGCGGAGGTTGCTCGCTCACCTTATCGTAGGTGTCGCGCCAGTTGCCCTTCCCACCACGCTAAGAAAAGCGTGCATGGGTAGACCACTGACTCGCCACACATGACGAGGTAAGAGAGCGAGGGAGGCGACTGTCCGCCTCGTCGTAGGCGTCGGACCGGGGTCCCATCCCACCACGCGCAATAAAGGCGTGTATAGGCGGTTTTCCGGTCCGTCGTACACATCGAGGTCGGAAGCCTGAGTTCAGAGGGTTATACCTTCGGGGGCCGGTGGACCGGCGCGGTCGTCGGTCGGGCTCGGACGTCGAGGCGGGAAGGCACGCAAGCATATTTTATTATTAACCTTAATTAATTATTATAATTAATTAATAATTATAATTAAATCTAACTAATTAACAATTAATAATTATAATTAATAATAATTAATTAATTAAAAATAACCTAATTAATTATGATTAAATTTAATTAAATCACAATTAATTAGAAATAATCTTAAATTAACTATAATTAAAAATAATTAAAATTATAATTAGCTTGATTAATTAATATTAATTATTACTAATTAAAATTAATATAAATAAAACCCTTTTTTTCTTGGAATTTATGGGGTTCGGCCGATCGAGCGCACGAAGGGAAGAAAGTTACCTTCACTGCAGCGAGCTCCTGCTGATGCTTCCGATCGAAATGTAGTAACTTCCGATCCCTACAGGAAGGAAAAATCGGAGAAGGAGCGAAGTCGCACAGCCACTGAGGAGCCGGAGGAGCGCGCGAAAGGTAGAAGGTTCTCTCCACAGCCAGGCGAGCTCCCAGGTTGGTTCCGATCAAACTGTCGTAACTTCCGCTCCGTCCAGGAAGGGAAAGCCGTCTGAGGAGCGAAGTCGATTGGCCAAGGAAGAGGTAGGATCGGCTTTTTCTCTCTCCCTCCCTCTCTCTCTCTCTCTCTGAGGTTGGGATCGGCACAGAAGATCGGAGGAGGCGACGGGAGCTCGGTGGGTTTTAGTCGCTGGGGTAGGGATTTGCGAATGGGAGAGGGGAGCTCGGTCGCTGGAGAAGGAAAAGGTGCGAATGAGAGCCATTCGCCCTCGCCTTTTTAACGACGCAAAGTCGTGTGTGAGACGCCTCGATGTGCGAAGAAACGACGTCGAGTCGTGCTAGGTATGGCGCCAACGTGGGGAGCGACGTGCATCGGCAGAGAGGTAAGGGATTTTTATTTTTTTTTTTTTTTTATTACATAGCAGGTCAACAAATGCCCCCCCCAACAAATGTGGTAGGCGTCTGGAGCGGGCCACGTTTGTTGTATGCTGATTGACCCTGTGGATCTCTAGATATTTGTTCTAGATGTCACACTAGGGTTTTCATTTAGTGGATCTCCAAAATTTCATTTGGATGTCACACTAAAATTTTTTCTTTCTAAATTTCTCGGATGTCACACTAAGATTTTCACTTAGTGGATCTCCAAAATTTATTTGGATGTCACACTACTGATTTTCTTTATCCACTGCGCTTCTAGATGTATCCATAGATGGTTGATATCTTGTTGAAATTTTAAATATTTATTTGGGGATCTCGGCACGCAGCGCGATGTCGACCCAAATAAATATTTAAAATGCCCCCAGTCTTCAGGGACATTTGTAGATGTCGTCGGGGATGCTCTTCTGCTGCAGCTTTCTGCTAGAGCCCTGAGATTTTGATCCTTCTGTCCTGTGCTTTGTGCTGCGGACTTGGTGAAGGGTTGTCTGATTTTGTCTTTGATGACTTTGTCAGAATTTTTGTATGCCTTCTGCCCTTTGCTTCTAGCTTTGGCGGGCTTGATGTTGGAGGAGTAGATGCCGATGACCTAAACCCTTAGGTTTGTATTAGGTCGATGGCGAAAAGTCATCGGTCCAGAGCTTTGTGCATAACGGACTTGTTGATGACAAAAATCCACTTAGTTCAGCCCTAGGCTTTTCATGAACTTTGGGATAATTTTCTTCGGTCCTTTGCTTTGTGCTTTGACGGACTTGTTGAAGAAAAATTCCTTCGATCCTCGCTTTGTGCTTTACGGATTTGTTGAAGGATTTGCAGGTTTTGGATTCAGATTGATAGTACCGAACGTAGGTAGTATCTTGATCCTTAACCACTTGAGAAGACTTTAATCTGAATCACTTGAGTTCTTCAGATCGGGAGAGCTAGAATTTGACAGCTCTTTGTCCTCTGGTTGCTGAGATGGGGGTTCCTCTACTACGGCCTTTCTTATGGCTTGTTGAGTAGATGGAGCTGCCAGCGATCCGGCCATATTTGGGCTTGTTGGATCCGACCTCTTACACCCATTCAGGCTTCAGACTTGAGCTATGGGAATTGCGCTCCCCAATGCTGATTTTTTCTGAAGTTGGTAGATTTGGAGTCATCCTTTGTGGTTTTAGATTTTGGAGTCTACGAACATTCAGTAGCTGCTCGAGACTCATTCTTCCACTGGAACTTTGATTCTCCAGTCATTTTTGGAGAACTTTGTAGACTACAATCACTTGAACTGGTCGAGTCAAATTAGCCTTCGTACTTTCTTCAGTCCCTACTGACAGGTTGACGAAGTGGGGGTTCCGCTACTACGGCCTTTCTTATGGCTTGTTGAGTAGACGGAGCTGCCAGCGATCCGGCCATATTTGGGCTTGTTGGATCCGACCTTTTACACCCATTCGGACCTTAAGCTTCAGGCTGTTGAAAGACTTCAAGCTTTTCCGGCTCAATTTTGTAGGAGTGTGTAGATACAAAAGTCTCTTTCTTGACCTTTGAGTCTTGGTTTGTTGGAGAAAGTGTCTCAATCGATTTTTGAGAGATCACCTGCATGTACTTTGAAAAAGAAGTCTTTGTATTCTTTAGCACAAAATAGCATTTGGATTGATAATTTTAAATATTTATTCGGGGATCTCGGCATGCAGCGCGATGTCGACCCGAATAAATATTTAAAATGCCCCCTGTCTTGCAGGGACATTTTTAAAGCAGAATAGGATTGGAATTTTGAGATTTTAAATATTTGTTTGGGGATCTCGGCACGCAGCGCGATGTCGACCCGAACAAATATTTAAAATGCCCCCAGTCTAATGGGGAATTTTGAAATGCGTTCTCATGACATAAGAGAATTTCAAAATGTAGAATATATATACGCTAATAAACATGTATGAAAACATAGCGTATTAAACATGACATCTGCTTGAGCAATTCATGCATAGTATTTCTTCAGGTATCGGCCATTGATCGGCGGCATGGGCCTTTGACCAATCAGATCGATCAGTTGATAAGCTCCTCCTTGAAATACCTTCTCGATGACGAAAGGTCCCTCCCAGTTGGATACGAATTTACCACCGACTTTTCGGTGTGGGATGATTGGTCTTCTCTGCACCAGGACCAATTCTCCTTCTTGAAATGATCGAGGACGCACCATTCGATCAAAAGACTTTGTCATTCTTGCTCGGTAGATCTCCAGGTTCTGTTGAGCTTGTAACCTAATTTCATCGAGTGCATCGAGCTCCTCCATTCTTAATCGAGCATTTTGTTCCTGAGTCAACTCATTCTGGACAGCAACTCGAAGAGATGGAAGTTCAACTTCTAGTGGCAGCACTGCTTCAACTCCGAACACCAGAGAGTAAGGAGTGGCTTTGGTTGGCGTTTTGTAAGTTGTACGATACGCCCATAACGCCTCTGCCATCTTCGTATGCCACTCTCTTTTGTTCTTAGATAGAATCTTCTTTAGCAATTTCACCAGTGTTTTGTTGAATGCTTCAGCTAAGCCATTTGCTCTTGGATAGTATATAGAAGAATACCGCCAATCGATTTTGTGTCGATCAACGAACTTATAGATTTTTGTACTCTTGAAAGCAGTTCCGTTGTCTGAGATTATGCGGCGTGGCACACCGAATCTGTAAACAACATTGTGGGTGAAGAAGTTGATCACGTGCTCAGACGTAACTTCTTTAAATGGAGCCGCTTCTGCCCACTTGGAGAAATAGTCAGTCGCTGCCAAGATGAAGCGGTGTCCTGCTGATGATGGCGGATCTATCGGCCCGATAACATCAGTACCCCAGCATTCGAATGGCCAGGATGCTATTGTAGGGTGCAGTGGATTTGGCGGTTGATGTATAACATCACCGTGGATCTGACACTCGTGACACCTCTTAGCATGATTGATACAATCTCTGACCATGGTCGGCCAATAGTAGCCCATTCTTTTGATTTTGATTGCCATCTTGGGACCTGATTGGTGCGCTCCACAAAGTCCTTCGTGAACTTCTACTACCACTTTATCAACTTCTTGGGTCCCTAGGCACCTTAGCCACATTTGATCGAAAGCACGTCGATACAATGTGTTGTTGACAAATGCATATCGTAGCGCTCTCTTTTTGATTTGAGTAGCTAGTGATTTGTCTGTTGGCAATTTACTTTCTTTAAAATAATCAATAAAAGGCAGTCTCCAGTCATCTTCTTCCTCGACATCTAGGCAATGCCACCATGATTCTGAAGCTTGACTGGCCTTTCGTCTTTTCTTAGGAACTTGATTTTCTTCAAGTTGATCTTCGGATCAACTGGTTGGGGAGATTGAGGATCAACCGGAGTTGCATCCTGTTGGCTTGAATTTGGTATTCCCTCTGCCTGCGGGAATTGTAATAATGCTGGCTCTAGGATTCGTCGATTGTGCACCATAATTATTATAGGCCATTCGTCGTCCATGTTCGCGATTTCTTTAGCCAATTTGGCAAGAGAATCAGCTTTGGCATTTTGACCTCGAGGAACTTGAGTTAATTTAACAATTGGAATTTGCTTCATAAGCTCAAGAACTCGCCGATGATAACAGGCCAACTCGAACTTGGTGATTTTGTAAACTCCCAATACTTGATTTACAACAAGTTGAGAATCACCGAAAATTTGGAGGTTTTGGATTCGGACATCGATTGCAATCTCTAATCCTGCTATTAAAGCTTCATATTCAGCTTCATTGTTTGTCCGAGGTTCAGTTCAAACTGAATGAGAATCTCATTATGCCTCCCCCTCGGGCGCCACGAAAATGAGTCCGATTCCGGCTTGAGCTTTCTCTAGATTTGGAGGCCGAGCACGCTTAATTGACGATGCTCCATCAAAGTACATTTCCCATACTCGTAGCATCTCCTCTTCTTCAACGTTCATGATCTGCTCGTCAGGTAGATCGTCGTTGAGCGGTGAATCTGCAGGGATAGGATGTGCTGCAAGAAAGTCTGCTAACACTTGCCCTTTCACTGCTTTTTGTGGCACGTATGTGATATCAAACTGTAGCAATATCACTGCCCACCTTGCCAAACGACCTGTCAACGCTGGTCTTGTCATCAAGAACTTCAGCGGATCGATCTTTGATATCAAGGTGATTTTGTGAGATAACATATAATGGCGGAGCTTCTGAACTGCGAAAATCAGGGCCAAGCAATGCTTCTCGATTGGAGAGTAGCGGATTTCTGCTCCTATCAATCTTCGACTGATGTAGTAGAGTGCATTCTCCTTGCCTTCTTCATTATGTTGGGCCAATAGTGCTCCGAGGGACTCTTCTAGTGCTGCCGTATACAGTATAAGAGGCTTCCCCGGGATTGGCGCCGCGAGAATAGGAGGATTCAACAGATATCTTTTGATGCTATCAAATGCTTCTTGGCACTCTTCATCCCATTTGAAACGGACATCTTTCTTCATTAGTTTTGAAAATGGCTGGCACCTACCCGATAGATTCGATATAAATCGCCGAATGAAAAGCCAACTGCCCTTGTAAGGAGCGGAGTTGTCGAAGATTCTTTGGAGGTGGCATCTCCACGATCGCCTTGATCTTGTTGGGGTCGACTTCGATTCCTCGATGTCGAACAAACATACCCCAGGAATTTCCCTGAGGATACCCCAAATGCACACTTGAGAGGGTTCATCTTCAGATCATACTTTCTGATTCTTTCGAACACAATTCTCAAATCATCAATGTGATCTTTTCGGCCTATGCTTTTAATGACCAAGTCATCTACATAGCATTCGACCTTCTGATGAATCAAATCATCAAATATACGAGTCATCGCCCGCTGGTAGGTGGCACCAGCGTTCTTCAGGCCGAAGGGCATGACTGTGTAGCAGAATATGCCTATAGGCGTTCTGAATGATGTATGTCTTTCATCTTCATGCGCCATTTTAATCTGATTGTAGCCTGACGATCCGTCCATAAATGAGAACATATCGTAATTGGATGTATTGTCAACTAGAAGCTCTGATATACTGGGAGCGGAAAGTCATCTTTCGGGCATGCCTTATTGAGGTCCCTGAAGTCGATGCAGATACGAATCTGGCCATTCTTCTTCTTTACAGGGACGATATTGGCAATCCAGTCAGCATATTTTTTCTTCACGAATAAAGCCTGCTTCTATGAGCTTCTTCGTTTCTGCAATCACCTGCTCTTCAATCTCCAATCTCATTCTCCTTGGAGCTTGCTTGACGGGGTGTTGCATCAGACTTGATGGCCAATTTGTGAACTGCCACATCAGGGGATAAGCCAGGCATCTCAGCATATGTCCAGGCAAAGCAGTCCCTGAATTCACATAGTAGCTCTTTTATTTCTTCTATTTGATCTTCTGGTAGAAGAGAGCTAATGAAGGTTGGGCGAGGATCTTCCTCAGTTCCCAAGTTGACTTCTTTGAGCTCGTCCATCGTAGCAGCTTGTCCACCATCTTCCAGTTCTTCTGGTGCAGGCTCAGCTTCTACGGGTTGATCATCATAAGCATTGGTTTCGTATGTTTCTTCAGCACCATCATCATCGGATTTGATTTCTCCACATGTGATCGCCCGACAAATCTCCTTCCGGAGGAATTTTCTTTTGATGAATCCGATGCCTTTATATGCATCTATATCCTTTCGTCGTAATGGACGCGGACTTCTCCCATACCAGAGGCCTAAGCTTGTACGGAGCTGTCGTTTGGTAGTAGGAATATTGATTTGCTTTCGTAGCATTCTTTGAATATTTTTAGTATTGAATTTGGGTAGCCTCGTAGGAAATAATTCCTCGGAGTCGATGAGCATGCAATCCCAGTCATGATTCTCCTCTTCATGAACTCCCGTGGAATATAACACATTCTTTGGCACAGTCCCATTTTTACGGGGAGGCAGATAAAGAGTGGAGAGTTCTTCAATTTTATGAACCTCGCGCGAAATGATTTCCTTGAAATGGTCCAAGGGAACACGTGTGACTACGAGTACGCTGTCTGAAATCAACAGACTGTCTATTCTTTCTGGAGAACACACTCTGCACTGAGTTCATGTAGATTGAGTCGTAGTCATAATCATCATTTGAAAATTCAATCTGCCTACTCCATTCATCAGTGGACTGGCATATTTTTCGAGATTTGGTAGGAGTAACGTCATCTTCATCCGTGTCGCTCCCAAGATGAGGTACATGCTTCTTTTCTTTAGGAAGAGTTGGTGATTTGGGAAGAGCCGGCGCTGCCTTCTTTCTTCCTACACGCTTCTTATCACCTTCTTGCTTGGGTTTCTTTGCAGCCTTAGAATTTGATGCTCTAGCCTCAAGAGAACTTGACGACTTTTGCTTCTTTGGCATGAAGTACTTAGCATCTTCATAAACTGTTACTTCATGTACTGCAAAGGGCTGAATATCACCAGAAATTCTGAATTCTTCCCCTTCTCTGAGATACTTCATGCACTGGTGTAATGTTGAAGGGACAACGCCGTATTCATGGAGCCAGGGGCGACCCAATAATGCCTTGAACGAAGTGTCCGCATCAATTACATGGAATTTGGCTTCCGTATGGAGTTCCCCAAATACAAGAGGAAGCATAAACGAACCAAGAGTTTTCTGCCCTTTCTCGTTGAAGCCATGCACCATCAGTTTATCTTGGCCAAGATGTTCCACATCGAGGCAGAGGGATCTTAGTGCCTTAAGGCTCATAAGATTTACAGAAGATCCGGGATCAATCAAAATTCGACTGATCATCATACCGTCGCTCTCTGCCGTAACATACAGAGGGCGGTTGTGGTCTGCTGTTCCAAGCAGCATATCATCCTCAGCAAAGGTGATGAGGGGCTCATTTCGAGCTTGCAAGACTTCCGTCAAGTTGCGCTCAGCAAAATATGCCTCATATCTTTCGGGGTCCTTGAGAGCTTGGATCAAAGTTTCTCGAAGGTCTTTAGACATCAAGAGGGCATCATATATGCTGAGTTGTGCTGGGATCTTTCTCAAGTGGGATAAGATATTGTAATCTATCCCCTTAGATGAAGTCTCTTTCTTCTTGGAGTCATTTAGGATAATATCTTCATTGACAATTATCTCTTTTCCTTTATCTTTGTTAGGAATCCCCTTCTTTGGTGGAGGCGGCAATATCTTGCCACTTCTCAACTGTACTTGGGCCACCTCATCTGATTCAGACTTGTTTGATGAAGCATTCTCTTCAGAGTCAGCCATTGTTGTGTCTGGGGATTCACCTGTAGACTCAGAATCATCTCCCAACTTTACTTGTTTCATTTGTGATTCTATACTTGAGTTTGAATCTTCATTATCTGGAAAACATAGATCTTCTGAACTGAATTCCATTGATGACACCATCAGACAAAATTCAGGGGCCGCTTCTTTAGCGTTTTTCTCCCTTTCTGATATTTTTAAAGTCGTTGAGATGACTCGACATATCTCCGTAGGAAGAGATTCATCATCAGCTTCTTCCTCCCTTTTCATCTATTTTAAGCTCTTTCATAAAATCACCGAGCTTAATAGGCCTCCTGACAGTCTGGTAATATTCACCCAAACTATCAATAGCCTTTTGAGTTGCAGTCTTCTTTACCACAGGCTTCTTCAACTTGGCTTTCTTCCTAGAAGACTTTGGCTTTGCTTTATCAGATTTGGATGAGCTAGCTTGGCCAGGTTGCTGTTTAGAAGTGGATGCTTGTGACATAGGCAACCATTTTAAATTCAGTACTGGCTCAGTAGGGGACTTCCACTTGACACCAGGAACTCCTTCTAACTGTTTTCAGCATTTTTGATGTCTTCTTGGAGATCACACAGTCTCCCATTGTTCCTCTTGGATAGATTTTTTTTTTATTTTTTTCTTTAAGCGGGAGTACGGAAGAGGACGTGACTACCCGGGTGGATTCTTTTCTGGGACGAACCAACACATTATCTGATAATGTAAGTTCTCCCCTCTTGTACATCTTTTCTAACCAATCTTTGAAGACATAACAATCTTCAATTGGATGGCTAACTACCCGATGATATGGGCAGTAGTTTGGGTCGCCACTGTGTTTGGACTCTTCAGGTCTTTTGCATTCTGGCAACTCCAGACCATTCTTGAGTGCTTGTCGGAACAATTTGGCAACACTTTCCCTCTTGAACGAATATTCTTTATTCATTTTCTCCTTGAGGGAGGGGAACGTTCTATCACCAGTTCCTGTGATTTGCCTCTGGCGCTCTCCTCCACTAGGAAAGGCTCGAGGTTTATCATTTCCTCCAAGTACCAGCTTTGGTTGAGGATTTGGATTGTAAGCCTGTTTTGATTTTTCTTCATACTGCATAGGCTGCTTTCCTTTGTCTACATTATACACTACCCGTTTACCTTTATCAGGTCTGAGAGGGAATGCAGAGTAGACCTCATTCTTTCTAGCATCAGGAGCTTTAGCCTTTTTGAATTTATCAGGGAAGCTTTCAGACTTTGATAAGTTTAACTTCTCAAATTTCGCCACCCTGTCCAACAGATCCTGGAAGGTAGTGATTTGAAGCCATGCATAAGAAGGGTTGCATTTTATCATCAATGTTCCCCATCAACAGTTGAACTGCATGTTCTTCTTCTAATTGCTGCTCGCACTTCATGCTGAGATTGCGCCAGCGTGTTATATACCTCGTCACTGATTCATCTTTCCTCCTTTTATCAAGGGCAAGATCAGCAATGGTAGTCTTCTCTGTTGCACTGGCAAACCTTTTTACGAATAGGGCCTCTAGCTCCGCAAAGGTCTTCAGTGAATCATTCGGTAGTTCGGCATACCATTCGAAAGCAGTTCCACTTAAGCTGCTTACGAATTGCCTGAATAGCAGAGCGTCATTGCCTCCTGTGTTCCCACAGGTTGCTTTGAACTGCGCCAGGTGTTGTCTGGGATTTTTATTGCCATCAAAAATATTGAATTTTGGCACAGAATATCCCTTTGGATATGGCACCTGATCATACTCTGATGGGTACGGGCGACCTTTTCCCACCAGCTTCTCTGCTTGTTCAGCAGCTATAATAGCTTTAATCTTTTCACTGATTAAGCCTTCCAGCTGTGACGCAGTTACAGGCTCAGATGCGCTCGCCACATTTTGTGTGCAGTACGCTGGCGGGTTGGATCATTAGTTTTCTTTGCCACCTTCAAGTACACCTTTCACTCCTGAGGCTTGAGGCGCTTGAGGATTTTGAGGATTTACAGCTTGGTTGATGGGTTGAACTGGTGCAGGACCAACAGAAGTGGTCTTCTGCATCATCTCCATCATGGCCGTCATCTGAGTCATCATCTCAGTCATTTTATCATTTAACTGAGAGATTTCTCTGTCTTTCCTTCGCATCTGTCGCCTCATCTGATTTCTCATTTCAGCGAGTGTGATGTCTTCACCTCCGAAGGGATTTTCTCCGACCTCTTCTTCTTCCTCATCTCCTTCTTCTGAAGAGCGAGCACTTCGGCTGGCAATTGATCTAGCCCTATGGCGACGTCGATAAGTACGTACGCGCGGCTGTGATTGTTGGTCTTCTTCTTCATCACATCATCATCTTCCTCTTCCACATCGGCGTGACTGACCATACGAACCACCTCAATTTCCATAGTATCTTCATCACCATAGTCTTCTTCATCTTTTTGCACCTGAATTTCTGAGCGGCGACGCCACTGAATTTCAGGTTCTTGACTTGGAATGAGTATTTCTTCAACCCGTGGACTACGATCGAAGTGAACTTCCTCTTTGGCTGAAGTTGGAGAATGACGGGATCTCCTGGAAGACTCTCCAGGATGTCGACTGTCATTATAATTGTCGTCATTATGGGCCTTCTTTTGGACCCATTTCTGACGAGTTTTGTTGGTAGGGGGCGGATCTCCGAGAGACAGCTCCGGATGTCACGCTTGACTTATTTCTTTCTTCAAAGACCTTTTCATTTCGAGGCTTTGGCCTCCAAACTTGTTTGCCTTTCCGCTGGGCCCTTTCGGCGACGGATTCTTGAATACGGGGTCCAAGTGTCACGCCCCGATGTACTTCCTGCGGAGCTTGTCGTCGATAACCTCTTTTTTCAACCATCACAGCGGATGATAGTCTATCTCTTGGAGGAGTTCTTCGGGCCTCAACAATCAGTGGCCTCTGGAACTTCTTTTTCATTAAGCCCTTCTCCTTGACTGTCTTCAAAACTCGGTGCACCCGGGCAGACAGGCGTTCGGGCTCTCTTATCTTCTGAGGGACTGGAACTTCAAGCTGATGCTCCCAAAAAGATTTCTTGAGCTCACCAGAAGAGCTATTTCTTTTTATCCACTTTAGATTGGCGAACTTATTCTGAGTGGGGATATTGATCTTTGATTCTGGTGCTGGCAGATTGGAGGGATGGACTGGTACAGGTAACTGCTGAGCTCGCAGCTCTGCATTTCTCTTCCTCCTTTGCCTTCTAGTAAGCCTTCCTCCAGACGAAGAAGCTTCAGTTTCATACCTCCCAGGTGCAACAGTTTCTCTGGGCAGGTTAGTGGTGTTCGCAGTCACCACAGAAATTTTTCTTCTTCCAGTAACAACCCTTTTTGCAGTAAGGGTCTCAGACTGGGATAGTCTTTCGAACACAGAAGTTCTTCCTTGAGCAGTACCTCTGGCAGCAGTCCTTTCAGAGTAGGATCTTCCAGAAAGTTCTTCAGAGTTTACGCCATACACAGGGACGGCTGCAGCCCTTGCAATAGCTGCTGAGAATTCGAGCCCACCAAAGTGGATGGTGGCTCCAACATTTCCAGTTTCAATTACAGCATTAGCCAGTTGAATCCTGGCTCCTCGTCCCAGTTGGACGGTCATCAGTGTGTGTCTGCATTTCCATTCTGTAAAAATGAAAGGCAGGGGTTAGTGATCAGAATTGATACATCACCCCACGCAGAACAAATAATTGGAGCAGGAGAGTTAGCATGGAATTCAAAACCCTGCTAGACAAATTTCCATTGATCTTATTTAAAAGATTCATTTTCAGGAAATTTAAAATTTGATTCGCTTGCTACTGTCGGGACCTTTCAGTGATGGATCTTTGGACATAAGGACCAAATGTCACATCCTGATGTTCACCGTATAGAGCATAGTATTTTGGCTGCAACTATAACATTTATATGACTAGCCAAAGATGGAAAGAGAAACCATTCCCCAGTGGAGTCGCCAGAAATCTGTGGGCTCCGAAAATTCGGCCCCGGCCTCCGCTCGCTCTTTCTTTTTCGGCGAGGGAGTTTTAACAGACTAAGTTCCGGGGTAAATTTTGGAAGGCAGATGGGTTTGTAGATAAGACACTACCCAGAGATTTCGCCCTCATTTTGCGAGGACTTTATGATCTGAGTTCTGGTTTCCTATAGGCGCAAGCCCCTATAGTTAATTACCCCTCTCGATCACGAGAGAGAACTTTCGATTAAGGCTAGTCGTCAATCAGATACGTATAGAGATACGCGTTATCTGGCATATAGTAGCAGCAATTGGTTTTGATATTGGTAGAAATTAGATTTAGAAATTGGGTTTGGATTTGGGAATTTGAAGGTTTTGAAGATTTGGAAAATTGATATTTAAAACAGAAATTGCACCATCTTGAACTTAAAGCGGATGGTGGGGGAATGGATGATAGACCCGATCAAGATCCCATGGTTCCGTCATCCCGGGCCATCGCGGTCCCTGGTCTACTTAGTCAGAGGAGGTAGTCGACCCAACCTGACAGAAGGATCCTTGTCGGCAGCCATGGGTTGCTTCGTCCAAGGGAACCTTGTAGACCGGGGTTGAATGTTTGTCTAAGGGGACAAATTTGAATCCACCTTAGCTTACAGAGGGCTTTGTGCCCTATCGATCATATCCTATTGATTCATATCTCAAGGATTTGATGTCAATAAGGAGCGTATTGGCTCTGGCCATAACCGAGATATCGTGGTGCCATTTGGCGGCGAAACCACGCGGTTCAGAGGGCCCCGGGTCGTCGTAACCGTTTATCCTGCGGTGGCCATTTAGCGGCAGACCGCCGGTTAGAGGACACGTACCACGTCCTTACTGGCAGGAGATTGTTTGAGAATGGATCCTAGTGATATTTTCGACTAGGCATTTTAGCTCTTTTGTGAGCTGAAGTAAATTTGAATTTGTCCACCTCGGCAAACTGTTGCGGAAGGTGGATGGATTTTGCTTTGAGCGATTGATGGATTGATTTCAGATTTAAATATCTAGGCTTTGGGATTTGTGGAGCTTTGGATTTGGACTTTTGGGAGACATTTAAAAGATGCCTGAAATTGACCCCTCCGGTTGAGATCTTCTTTCAACACGGCCATCATCGGGGTGTTTGGGGTTATTTCCACTTTAGTTGATTGAACCTTGTCAACTCGACCGGGGGCTGTTGATCGAGGATCGGGTTCCTCGTAGGCTTTGTGCCTTTGTTCATGAATTTTCTTGATTTTAGGCATTGAAGGCCTAAAAAGAATGTATTGGAACAAATACATCGGTCCCCACAACCGTGTATTTATTTGATAGTTTGAACCCTGTCGACTTCTATTAATCCTGTATAGAGAAGGATCGGGTTTTGTAGGCTTCATGCCTTTGTTCATGAATTTTCTTGATTTTAGGCATTGAAGGCCTAAAAAGAATGTATTGGAACAAATACATCGGTCCCCACAACCGTGTATTTATTTGATAGTTTGAACCCTGTCGACTTCTATTAATCCGTATAGAAGGATCGGGTTTTGTAGGCTTCATGTCTTTGTTCATGAATTTTCTTTGTTGAAGGCCTTAAAAGCCGAATATGAATGTCATAGACGCCTTCTGTCTGCTTGTATCAGTGTTGCAGATCCGGTGGCGATGCATTGTAGGTTATAGACGCCTTCTGTCTGCTTGTATATGTGTTGCAGATCCGGTGGCGATGCATTGTAGGTTATAGACGCCTTCTGTCTGCTTGTATATGTGTTGCAGATCCGGTGGCGA
The DNA here is from genome assembly GCA_019514585.1 of Dendrobium officinale. Classification (NCBI taxonomy): domain Eukaryota; kingdom Viridiplantae; phylum Streptophyta; class Magnoliopsida; order Asparagales; family Orchidaceae; genus Dendrobium; species Dendrobium officinale. The sequence continues at coordinate 34,802 of JACXSL010000204.1, forward strand.
TGCATTGTAGGCGATAGACGCATTGTAGGTATATAGACGCGGTGGCGTTTTGTGTTCTAGACGCCTTCTGTCTGCTTGTATATGTGTTGCAGATCCGGTGGCGATGCATTGTAGGTTATAGACGCCTTCTGTCTGCTTGTATATGTGTTGCAGATCCGGTGGCGATGCATTGTAGGTTATAGACGCCTTCTGTCTGCTTGTATATGTGTTGCAGATCCGGTGGCGATGCATCTTGATATTGATTCCCCCTTTCTCATTCACCGGGGAAGGATTCTTTTGGATTTTGGAGTCAAAGACTACTTGATTTGGAAATAACTCCTTTTAAGCTCTTCGGCGTAGTAGACTTGCTATTTCCGGTGTTTGTGGGCACCTGAATTGCTTTTCTTCTAATGTGTAGGACCAAGAAGAAGCTTTGGAACACCAGGAAGTTTGGTTCTAATTTGTTCAAACATCTCCTTTCTTCTGTTAGAGGTGTTCTTCGTACATCGGGCTGCCTTTGTACCCGGTGTACTTGGAGATTTTGATCACCGTTGCTGTAGGTGATATTCATACTTGTGCCCACAGTGGTTCGTCGTGCCTACGATGTATTCACTGTTGTTATCCACAAGTTATTTATAGTCATCTGCAGTGGACCGTTGTATCCGCTACGACCTCCTAGTAGTTTTCGTAGGTGAGCCCTTGCTTTTGCATTCAAACCACCTTTCACCAATCTCAGGTGGTTGTCGTTGGGTTGCACTTGCTTGTAGAAGTGGGTCCTACATCATTGGTCTCCTGCATCGCCATCTCAATCAACCGGCGTGGGAGAGATTGTCGTAGGAGTCTGCGCATCAAGGTTTTGTAGTTTGAGTTTCCTCGTGTATGATCCAAATTTCGATCTTTGCATGTGTTTGGATCCAAATTCAATTTCATTCAAACTTGAATTTATCAAGTTTACGAGTCCCCACTTGATGTCATATAGCCCGAGTTCAAGAACGGATTCAAGTTCTTTGGCCGGCTCAAGTGCAATTCTTATCTGGATTTCTTGTTCCCCTCTTGATTTCTGACTCCATTCGAGTTCAAGTTTGGTTCAATTTGAGTACTCGTTCAAGTTCAATTTGATTGTCCAGGGTCCTTTGAAGTTCTTGCAAGTTCAATCTTGTGTTCAAATGATCTGAATTTGAGTTCAATTAAATGTTCAAATTATTCGATTTTGGTCCCAATTTGATTTCATTTCACTTGAATTTGATCCTCAGTTCTGTCTTGATTTTATTTGGACTTGAATTTTAGAAATCATTTTGATCTTTGTTCTGAGTCAGGTCCACAAATTGACAGTTCACTGTTCATGTTCATTTTCAAAGCTCACTGCTCTTTCTTATTTGGTCCAGGTCTTTTGTTCTTTTGAGTTCAAAACAGGTCCAAGTGTAGTAACATTTCACCCGAAATTTCGGCAGCCTCCCGGCGTCTCCCCCGTTTAGGGGAAAAACTACGAGAAAACTGGGCCTTCCCACCACAGCCAATAAAGGCGTGCATGGTAGGTGCCCTCTTTCGAGGACACCTCGGCCGTGATTTTTCATCCCACCACGGCCAATAAAGGCGTGCATGGGGTCTTCGACGGTACCTGTTACAAGAAGAGCAGTTGCTTTCCCCCCGCCCGGGGGTACTTATAAATGATCCCGGCCGCGCAAAGAAAAGGGTACACCAAGCTCACCTGACCTCGCCGTGTGCGTCAAACCGGTTTCCCTCCTACCACGGCCACCAAAGGCGTGCTTAGGTGGTTTGCCGGTCCGACACGCATGTCGAGACAGGATAGCGTGGGTCGCTCGCTTACCTCAACACAGATGTCGTGCCGGTTGCCCCTCCTACCACGCTCAATAAAGGCGTGCATAGGTAGACCGCCGGCCCGACACGTTAGTCGAGATAAGAGGGCGAAGGTTGCTCGTTTAGCTCAACACAGGTGTCGTACCGGTTGCCCCTCCTACCACGCTCAATAAAGGCGTGCATAGGTAGACCGCCGGCCCGACACGTTAGTCGAGATAAAAGAGCGGAGGTTGCTCGCTCACCTTATCGTAGGTGTCGCGCCAGTTGCCCTTCCCACCACGCTAAGAAAAGCGTGCATGGGTAGACCACTGACTCGCCACGCATGACGAGGTAAGAAAGCATGGGAGGCGACTGTCCGCCTCGTCGTAAGCGTCGGACCGGATTTCCATCCCACCACGCGCAATAAAGGCGTGTATAGGCGGTCTATCGGTCCGTCGAACACGTCGAGGTCGGAAGCCTGAGTTCAGAGGGTTATACCTTCGGGGCCGGCGGACCGGCGGATCGGCGGCGGAGGCTCGGGGACCGAGGTAAGGGACGGGCACGGCAAGCAAGCAATTTTTGTTATTATCATTAATTATAATTATATTAATTAATTATAATTAATTATAATTATAATCACATTTAATCATAATTATTTATAATCAATTAAAATTAACTATAGTAATTAATTATAATTAATAACATTAATCAATATAATTAATTATAATTAACCTTCGTTAATCATAATTAGTTAATACTAATTAACTTAAATTAATTATAATCAATTAATGATAATTAATAATAATTTAACAAAAATAAATTATAATTAATTAATTGATTTGATTATAATTAACATTAATCATAATTAAATTAAATTAATTATAATTAAGGTTAATGAAAAACCCTTAATCCCCCCAGCATTCTGGTTCGGCCAGATTTACGGGGTTCGGCCGAATGAAGAACACGAAAGGGAGAAAGTTACTTACACAGCAAGCTGGCTCACGTTGTTGCCTCCGATAAAAAATGTCGTAACTTCCAATCCGACCGAAAGGGAAGGTCGCCAAAGAAGCGAAGTCGAGCGATCACGAAGGAGCCAAAGGGGGAGATCGGCTTCGGCAGCTGTAGGTAGGGCGCAACTGAGGAGATAGGGTCGGTCGGCCAGGCAGAGATCGGGAGGTGTTCGGCTATGGCAGGTTAGGGAAAACAACTCTCTCTCTCTCCCTCCCTCTCTCTCTCTCTCTCTCGGCTTCAAGATCGGGCTCGACGGGAGGAGGCGACAGGAGCTTGCTGTGTGCGTGAGAGAGCAGTGGGGAGCCGAAGGAGATCGCGGAAGAAGAGCAGAGGCCGAAGGCCTCGCTGCCTCGAACCCTTTTAACGACTCGCGTGAGTCGTGTGAGCGACGTGCGAGATGCGACGCTCGGTATGGCTTCGACGTGCGATGAGCAGCGCTGGATCGTGCGACGTGGGAGCGCAGAGGGTGGGTGAGATTTTGATTTTTTTTTTGTCTCAGCTTTTTCGGGTAAACAAACACCTTAACATAAGGGATTGCTCTGCTCCTCAACTGCTTAACATCATAATCAATATTTTTTTTTGGTTTTTCCACAAAAGTCAAATCCAGTTAAATATCAACTGATTTAGTATTGATTTTTTGAGTTTTATCTGAAATGTATTTCCTTAAAGAAGAGATGTGGAATACATTATGTACTCCACTCATATAAGTTGGAAAAATTAATCTGTAGGCCACACTTCCAATTCTTTATACAATCTCAAATGGACCTACATATCTTAGACTCTGCTTTCCTACTTTGTCAAATCTCTTTACTCCCTTTATCGGACTGACTTTTAGGAATACAAACTCTCTCACCTCAAATTCAACTAGACGATGTTTGACATCATAATATTTTTTTTGTCTATCCTGTACTGCCCTCAATTTATTATGGATCAATCTGATCTTTTCTGCATCATCCTCAAAAAAAAATTTATTATAGGGGATCAATCTGATAAAATTTTCTGTAGGGGGCATCATTCAACCAGATCTGCACCAATAATTTTTCCTTTGCCCCCCCCCTGTCTCAGCCCAACATAAATCTGCACCAATAATTTTCCTTTCCCCTGTCTCAGCCCAACATAAAGGTGTCCTACACCTTCTCCCATACAAAGCCTCATAAAGAGGCATACCAATACTTGCTTGGAAATTGTTGTTGTAGGCAAACTCAATCAAAGGTACATATGTCTCCCATTTACCACCAAAATTTAAAACACACAACCTGAGCAAATCTTCTAAAGTCTGGATGGTTTTTTCTAACTATCCATCTGTTTGAGGGTGGAAAGTTGTACTGAAAGTAAGTCTGGTACCCTTAGCTTCCTAAACCTTCTTCCACAATCTGGAAGTTAATCTTCCATCCCGATCTGACATAATAGAC